>VHKM01000550.1:0-212735 GCA_007210695.1 Neogobius melanostomus
ATACGCACCGCGAAAAGGTCTGGACACAAAAACATAACCCACCGACTGGAATGTCTGGACACAAGGCCACATACGCCACCACGGAAATGTCCTGGGACACCAAAGACACATGCACCACCCGGAATGTCCTGGAACAAAGACACATACGCCACCACGGAACATGACCTGGACACAAAGGACACAATACGCCAGCCGCGAATGTCCTGAACAAGACAACTATACGCCAACACGAAATGTTCCTGGACACAAAGACACATACGCCACCGCCGGAAAATGACCATGGACACAAAGACACTACACCACCATGTAAATGACCTGGACACAAAGACACATACGCACACCGCGGAAATGTCCTGGACACACAGAACATACGCCACCACTTGAAAGACTGGACACAAAGACACATACGCCACCACGGAAAAGCCTGGACCAGACAACATACGCCACACGGAAAGACCTGGACACAAAGACACATACACCACCTCAGAAAGACCTGGACACAAAGACACATACGCACAATTAACATGGACACACAGGACAATAACGCCACCCAGAAATGACCTGGACAGCAAAGACACATACGCCACCGGCGGGAAATGTGTCCTGGACACAAGAACACATACGAACCACGGAAATGTCCTGGAACAAAAGAAACACGCCACCACGGAAATGTCCTGGACACAAAGACAACAACGCCACCAGGGGAATGACCGGACACAAACATACGACCACCCACGAAGACTTGGACACCAAAGACACATACGCCACCATGGAAAGACCTGGACACACAAAGACATTACGCCACCACGGAATGTCCGGACACCAAACACACATACGCCACCACGGAATGTCCTGACACAAAGGCACATAACGCCACCACTGAATGTCCTGGACACAAAGGGACCACATACGCCACCACGGAAGACCTGGCACACGACACATACGCCACCGCGAATGACCCTGGGACACAAAACACATACACCATCCGTAATGACTGGGACACAAGACACAACGCCAACGCGGAAATGACCTGGACACAAAGACACATAACCACCACGGAAATATCCTGGACACCAAACGACACCTACACTTACCACGGAAATGTCCTGACACAAACAGCACATACGCCACCACGAATGTCTGGACAACAAAAAGACACATTTTACGCCACACGGGAAATGACCTGGACACAAATGACACATACGCCCCGCGTAAATGACCTGGACACAAAGACACATACGCCACCGCGGAATGTCCTGGACCAAAGACACATACACCACCGCGAAAATGTCCTGGACACAAGACACATACCCACTACGGAAATGTCCTGGACACAAAGACACATAGCCACCGTGGAAATGTCCTGGACACCAAAGACACATACAACCACGCGGAAATGTCTGACACAAAGACACATCACACACCGCGGAGATTGTCCTGGACACAAAGACACAGACACCCACAGAATGACCTGGACACAAAGACACATAGCCACCATGGAAAGACCCTGGAAACACAGACACATTACGTCAGCCACGGAATGTTCCTGGACACCAAAGCAGCATACGCCAACACACGGAATGTCCTGGACACAAAGACACATACGCCACCACAGACATGTCTTGGCACAAAGACACATACGCCACCACGGATAGACCTGGACACACAGACACATACTCACCCCGGAATGTCCTGGCACAAAGCACATTACGCCACGCACGAATGTCCTGGACACAAAGACAATACGACCACCACGAATGTCCTGGACACAAAGACACATACACCACCACGGAAATGTCCTGGACACAAAGACCACATAGCGCCACCGCGGAAATGTCGTGGACACACAGAACATACGCCACCACGGAAAGACCTGAACACAGACAATACTCCACCAGCGAAATGTTCTGGACAAAAGACAGCATACGCCACGCGGAAGACCTGGGACAACAGACCATACGCCGACGGAAAGACACTGGAACAAAGACACATACACCACCTCGGAAGTGACACAAAGACACATACGCCACAATGACCAGGACCACACGAGACAAATATCCACCACAGAAATGACTGGACAAACAAAGACCACATACGCCACCGCGGAAAATGTCCTGGACACAAAGACACATACGCCACCACGAATGATCCTGGACACAAGAACAGTACGCCACCAACGGAAATTGTCCTGGACACAAGACCACATACGCCACCAGGGAATGTCCTGGACACAAAGAAACATACGCCACCACGGAATTGACCTGGACACAAAGCAACATACGCCACCGCGGAAATGACCTGGACACAAAGACACATACGCCACCGCGGATTCCTGGACACAAGACACATTACGGCCAACGCAGAAATGTTCCTGGACACAAGACACATACGCCACGCGGAAATGACCTGGACACAAAGACACATACACCACACGTAAATACGCTGGACACAAGACACATACGCCAGCGCGGAAAATGTCTGGACACAACGGACACATACGCAACCACGGGATGTCCTGGAACACAAGACACAATACGGCCACCCGCGACAAATGTCCTGGACACAAGACACATACGCCCACCACTGGAAAGTCCTGGACACAAGCCACATACGCCCCACGGAAATGTCTGACACAAAGACACATGCACCACCACGATAATTCCTGGCACAAAGACACATACGCCACCACGAAATGACCTGACACAAATACACATACGCCACCGCGAATGTTCCTGGACACAAAGACACATACGCCACACGGAATGTCCTGGACCACAAAGACACCATACGCCACGCGGGAAATGACCTGGACACAACAGACACTTTACACCACCACGTAAATGACCTGGACACAAGACACATACACCACCACGGAAAATGTCCTGGACACAAAAAATACACCACCACGGAAATGGCCTGGGACACAAAGAAATACGCCACCACGGAAAGGTCCTGACACAAGACACATAAGCCAACCAGGGAAATGACTGGCACAAAGACACATACACCACCACAGAAATGACCTTGGACACAAAGAACATACACCACCAGTGGAAAGACTGGACACACAAAGCCATACGCCACCACGGACATGTCCTGGACACAAAGGACACATCGGCACCACGGAATGTCCTGGACACAAAGACACGATAGCACCACGGGAAAGACCGGACCACCAGGACACATACGCCACCGCGAAAATGTGACCTGGACACAAAGAACATCGCCAACGCGGAAATGACTGGACACAAAACATACGCCCACCCGGAAATGTCCTGGACCAAAGACACATTACGCCACCACGGAAATGGACCTGGACACAAAGACACATACGCCACCGCGGAAATCGACATGTACACCAAAGACACAGGCCACCGCGGAACTGACCTGGACACAAAGACACATACACCACCACGTAATGACGCGGACACAAAAGACACAGTACGCCACCGCGAAATGTCCTGGACACAAAAACACATACGGCCACCACGGAAATGTCCTGGACACAAAGAACATACGCCACCGCGAAAAGTCCTGGACACAAAGAAACATTACGCAACGCGGAAATGACCCTGGACACAACAGGACACATACACCACACGGAAATGTCCTGGACACAATACACCTACACTACCACGGAAATTCCTGACCCAAAGAACACATTACGCCCCACGGAAATGTCCTGGACACAAAGCCACATACGCCACCACGGAAATGTACTGACAACAAAGGGGACACATACACCACCCACGAAATGTCCTGGACACCAAACGACACATAGCGCCACCGGAAATGTCCTGGACACAAAGAACATACGCCACCGCGGAATGTCCTGCACAAAGACACATACGCCCAACACGGAAATGTCCTTGGACACAAAGGACACATACGGCCACCAGCGGAAATGTCGCTGACACAAAACACATACGCCACACAGGGAAATGAATTGGACACAAAGAACCATACCCAGCCATGGGAAGACCTGGACACACAAAGACATACGGGGCCCACCACGGAATGTCCTGACACAAAACACCATACGCCACCACGGAATGTCCTGAGACACAAAAGACACATACGCCACAGGAATGTCCCTGGACACAAAGACACATACGCCACCACGGAAGACCTGGACACACAGACACATTACGCACCAGCGAAAATGCCTGGACACAAAGACGACAACACACCTGGCGTAAATTGACCTGGACACAAGACACATACGCCAACGCGGAAATGACCTGGACACAAAGACACATACCACCACCACGGAATATCCTGGACACAAAAACACCTACAACTACCACGGAATGTCCTGGACAGCAAACCAACACAGTACGCCACCACGGAAATGTCCTGACACAAAGAACATACGCCAGCCAAGAAATGACCTGGACACAAAGACACATACGCCACCGCGGAAATGAACCTGGACACAAAGACACATACGCCACCGCGGAATGTCCTGGACACAAAGGACACCATACACACGCGGAAATGTCTGACACAAAGACACATACACCTACGGAAACTGGTCCTGACACAAGAACATACGCCACGTGGAAAGTCCTTGACACAAAGACATACTACACCAGCGCGGGAAATGTCCTGACACCAAAGGACACATCACCCACACGCGAAATGTCACTGGACGCAAAGACACATACACCCCACAGAAAATGACCTGGACACAAAGACATACACCACCACAGAAAATAGAAATGACCTGGACACAAAGGACAATACGCCACCATGGAAAAGACCTGGAAACACAGACACATACGTCACCACGGGAATGTCCTGGACCACAAGACACATACGCCAACAGAATGTCCTGACACAAAGACACATACGCCACTGCGGAAGATACCTGGAACAAAAGACAAGTACAGCGCACCACGTAAATGACCTGGACACAAAGACACATACGGCCAACGCGGAATACCTGGACACAAGACACATTACGCCACGCGGAAATGACTGGACACCCAAAGACACATACGCCACCGCGGGAATGATCCTGGACCAAAGGAACATACTGCCACCGTGGAATGTCCTGAACAAGACACATAGCACCACCGCGGAAAGTCTGGCACAAAGGACACATACACCACCACCAATGTCCTGGACACAAAGACACATAACGCCACCACCGGAATGTCTGGACACAAAGACACATACGCCACTAGGGAAAGACCTGGACACACAGACACATACGCCCACTGCACGGATGTCCTGACACCAACCAAAAGACACATACGCCATACGGAATGTCCTTGGACACCAGAAGACACAACGCCACCACGGAATGTCGTTGGACACAAAGACACATACGCCACACGGATAGACTGGACACACAGACACATACGTCACCCCGGAATGTGCCTGGACACAAGAACACATACGCCACCACGGAATTGTCCTGGGACACAAAGCACATACGCACGCACGGAAATGTCCTGGACACAAAGAACCATTACACCACCACGGAAATGTCCTGCAACAAAGCCATACGCCACCGCGAAATGTCCTGGACACACAGACACATACCGCCACCACGGAAAGACTGACACAAAGACACATACGCACCACGGAAAGACCTGGGACACAAGGACCATACGCCACCACGGAAAGACCTTGGACACAAAGACACAATACGCCACCTCAGAATGACCTGGACACAAAGACACATACGCGCAACAATGACATGGACACACAGACAAAATACGCACCACACGAAAGACCTGGACACAAAGACACATACGCCACCGCGGAAATGTCTGGACACAAAGACACGATACGAACCACAGAATGTCCTGACACAAAGAAACATAGCCACACGAAATCGTCTGGACACCAAGACACATACGCCACAGGGAAATAACGGGACACAAAGGACACTACACCACCACAGAATGACCTGAGACACAAAGGACACAATACGCCACAACCATGGAAAGACCTGACACACAAAGACATACGCCACCCGGAAATGTCCTGGAACACAAAGAACACATACGCCACCACGGAAGTCCTGGACACAAAGACACATAGCGCCACCACGAATGTCGTGGACAACAAAGACACTATACCACCACGGAAATGTCCTGCCACCAAAGACACATACGCCACCGGAGAAATGTCCTGGACCCACAGAACACATACGGCCACACGGAATTACCTGGACACAAAGAACATACGGCCACCACGGAAAGACCTGGACACAAAGACACATACGCCACCACGGAAAGACCTGGACCACAAGACACATACACCACCTCAGAAGCCTGGACACCAAAGAACATACGCCACACATACAATGGACACACAGACAAAATTACGCCACCCAGAATGACCTGGACACAAAGACACATACGCCACCGCTGGGAATGTCTGACACAAAGACACTTACGCAACCACGGGAATTGTCCTGGACACAAAGAAACCTCGCCACCACGACATGGCCTGGACCACAACAGACACATACGCCACCAGGGGAAATGACCCGGACACAAAGACACATACACCACCACAGAAAATGACCTGGACACAAAGACACATACGCCACCATGGAAAGCACCTGGACACACAAAAAGGACCATACGCCACCACGAATGTCCTGGACACAAGACACATTACGCCACCACGAATGTCCTGACACAACAGGCAACATACGCCACCACTGAATCCTGACACAAGACACATTACGGCCACCACGGAAAGGACCTGGACACACAGACATACGCTCACCGCGAAAATGACCTGGACACAAAAGACCCATACACCATCGCGTAAAATGACCTGAGACACAAAGACACGATACGGCCACGCGAAATACCTGGAACAGACACATACACCACCACGGAAATATCCTGGACACAAAGACACTACACTTAACGGAAATGTCCTGGACACGAAACACACATACGCCCCCACGGCAAATGTCTGGAACACAAAAGACACATACGCCCACCACGGAAAATGACTGGACACAAAGACACATAGCACCGCGTAAATGACCTGAACACAAAGACACATTCGCCACCGCGGATGTCCTGACAAGACACATACACCACCGCGAATGTCCTGGACACAAGGACCATACACCCACTACGGGAAAATGTCCTGGACACAAAGACACATAGCCACCGTGTGGAAATGTCCGGGCACCAAAGACACATACCCACCGCGGAAATGTCCTGGAACAAAGACAATAACACCACCGCGGAAATGTCCTGGACACAAAGACACAGACCACCACCACAGAATGACCTGGACACAAGACAACATACACCACCACAGAAATGACGCTGGACACAAAGACACATACGCCACCATGAAAGTACCTGGAAACACAGACACATACGTTCACCACGGATGTCCTGACCACAAAGACACATACGCCACCACGGGAATGGTCCTGGCACAAGACACATACGCCACCACAGAATTGTCTGGACACAAAGACACATACGCACCACGGATAGACCTGGACACGACAGGACACATACGTCACCCGGAATGTCCTGGACACAAAGCAAATACGCCACCACGGAATGTCCTGGACACCAAGACACATACGCACACGGAAATGTCCTGGACACAAACACATACACCACCACGGAAATGTTCCTGGACACAGAAGACACATACGCCACCGCGGAAATGTCGTGGAACACAGACACATTACGCCACCACGGAAAGACGGACACACAGACACATACGCACCACATAAATGACCTGGACACAAAGACACATACGCCAACCGCGGAAATGACCTGAACACAATGACACATAACGCCACACAGAAATGACCTAGACACAAATACACATTACACCACCCGGAAAGACCTGGACACAAGGACACATACGCCACAATGACATTGGACACACAGACAAATACTCCACCACAGAAATGACCTGGACACAAAGGACACCATACGCCACGGCGGAAATGTCCTGGAGCACAAAGACACATCGCCACCACGAAATGTCCTGGACACAAAGAAACATAACGCCACCACGGAAATGCTCCTGGACACAAAGACACATACCGCCACCAGGGGAAATTGTCCTGGACACAAAGACACATACGCCACCACGGAAATGACCTGACACAAAGACACATACGCCACGCGGAAATGACCTGGACACAAAGACACATACGCCACCGCGGAATGTCCTGGACACAAAGACACATCGCCCAACGCGGGAAGATGTCCTGGACACAAGGACACATACGCCACCGCGGGAATGACCTGGACACAAAGACCACATACACCACACGTAAATGACCTGGACCACAAAGACACATACTAGCCAGCGCGGAAATGTCCTGGTACACAAGACACATACGCAACCACGGGAAATGGTCCTGACACAACACATACTGCCACCGCCGAAAAATGTCCTGAACAAAGACACATGACGCCACCAGGAATTGTCCTGGACACAAGCCACATACGCCACCACCGGAAAATGTTGGCCACAAGACACATAGCACCACCACGGAATGTCCTGGGACACAAAGACACATACGCCACCACGGGAAATGACCTGGACACAAGACACATACGCCACGCGGGAATGGTCCTGGACACAAAGGACACATACGCAACCGGAAATGTCCTTGGACACAAGACACATACGCCACCGCGGAAATAGCTGGACACAAGCACATACACCACACGTAATGACCTGACACAAAGACACCATACACCACCACGGAAATGTCCTTGGACACAGAAAACACATACACCACCACGGAAATGTCACTGGACACAAAAAACATACGCCACACGGAAATGTCCTGGGACACAAAACACATAAGCCACCAGGAAATGATGCGACACAAAGACACATTACACCACCACAGAAATGACCTGAGACACAAAGACACATTACACCACGCATTGGAAAGACCTGCACACAAAGACTACGCCACACGGAAGTCCTGGACACAAGACACATACGCCACCACGGCAATGTCCTGGACCACAAAGACACATACGCCACCACGGAAAGACGCTGAGGCACACAGACACATACGCCACCGCGACAAATGACCTGACACAAGACACTACGCCAACGCGGGAAATGACCCTGGACACAAAGACACATACGCCACCACGGAAATGTCCTGTGACACAAAGACAACATACGCCACCACGAAATGACCTGGACACAAAGACACATACGCCACCGCGGAAATGACCTGGACACAAGACACATAGGCCACCCACGGAACTGACCTGGACACAAAGACACATACACCACCACGTAAGACGCTGACACAAAGACACATACGCCACCGCGGAAAATGTCTGGACGACAAAGACACATACCGCCACCACGAAATGTTCCTGGACACAGACACATACGCCACCGCGGAAATCCTGGACACAAAGACCATACGCCAACGCGGAAATTGGACACTAGGACACAAGGACCACATACACCACGCACGGAAATGTCCTGACACAAATCAACCTACACTACACGGAAATGTTCTGGACACAAAGACACATACGCCACCACGGAAATGTCCTGGACACAGAAGCCACCATACTCACCACCTGGAAATGTACTAGACACAAAGACACATACCCACCACGGAAATTTGTCCTGGACACAAAGACACATACGCCACCAACGGAAATGTCCTGGACACAAAGACATACGCACCGCGGGAATTCCTGGACACAAAGACACATACGCCCAACACGGAAATGTCCTGGGACACAAAGACACATACGCCACCGCAGGAAATGGACCTGGGACACAAAACCATACACCACCACGTAAATGACCTGGACACAAAGACCACATACAGCCACCACGGAAATGTCTGGACACCAAAGACACATTTTTCACCCACCACGGAATGTCTAGGACAGCCAAAGAAACATACGCCACCACGAAATGTCCTGGACACAAAGACAACATACACACCACAGAAATGCCTGGCACAAAGGACACATCGCCACATGGAAGGCCTGGACACACAAGACATTACGCCACCACGGAATGTCCTGGACACAAGCACAACGCCACACGGATTGTCCTGGAACACAAAGACACATACGCCACCACGGAATGTCCTGGACACCAAAGAACCACATTAGCCACACGGAAAGACCTGGGAACACAACACATACGCCACCGCGGAATGTCCTGGACACAAAGACACATACGCCACCGCGGGAAATGACCTGGACACAAAGACAGCATACACACCCACGTAAATGACCTGGACACAAAGACACATACACCCACCACCGGAAATACGTCCTGCGACACAAAGGACAGATACACCACCACGGAAATGTCCTGGACCAGCAAAGACATACCCCACCACGGAAATGTCACTGACACAAAGACACTTACACCACCGACATGAAATGACCTGGACACACAGGAACATCGCCACCATGGAAAGACCTGGACACACAAAGACATACGCCACCACGGAGTCCTGGACAAAAAGACACATACGCCACCACGGAATGTCCTTGCACACAAGACACATACGCCACCCGGAAAATTCCTGAGCACAAGGCACCATAGCCACACGGAAAGACCTGCGACACACAGACACATACGCCACCAGCGAAAATGTCTGGACACAAAGACACATACACTCACGCGTAATGACTCTGGACACAAGGACACATACGCGCCACGCGGCAAATTCTGGACCACAAAGGACACATCGCCACCGCGGATGTCCTGGACCAAAGACACATACGCCACCACAGAAATGACCTGACCACACAGACACATACGCCACCACGAAGTGACCTGGACACAAAGACACATACACCACCGCGGAGATGTCCTGGACACAAAGGACACACGGCCACGCAGAATGTCCTGGACACAAAGACACAATACGCCACCGCGGAAGACCTGACACAAAGACACATACACATCGCGGAAATGTCCTGGACCACAAGACCCATACGCACCGCGGAATGACCTGGAACACAACACATAGCTACCACGAATGTCGGACACATAGACAATTACCGCCCCACGGAAGACCTGGACACAAAGACACATATGCCACGCGGAAAGACCTGACACACAGACACATACGCCACCACGAAAGGACCTGGACACACAGACACATACGCCACCGCGGAAATTTGACCTGGACACCAAAGACACATACGCAACACATAAATTGACCTGGACCAAGACACATACGCCACGGCGAATGACCTGAACAAAAGACACATACACCACGAGGAAATTCACTGGACACAAAGACACATGACGCCACCATGTAAATGACCATGGACACAAAACACATTACGCACCCGGTAATGAACCTGGACACAAAGGACACATTCCGCCACCACATAATGACCTAAACACAAAGACACGTACGCCACCACCAGTGAATTTGACCTAGACACAAAACACATACGCCACCGCGGAAATGTCCTGGACACCAAAGACACATACGCCACCGTTAGATAGAAATGTCCTGGACACAAAGACACATACAACCACCACGGAATGACCTGGACACAAAGACGACTACGACCACCGCGGAATTGACCTAGACCACAAAGACCACATACGCCACCGCGGAAATGACCTGACACAAAAAGACAATACGCCACACATTAAATTGACTGGACACAAACGACACATACGCCACCGCGGAAATGACCTGAACACAAAAGGGACACATTTACAGCACCACATAAATGACCTGGACACAGACACATACGCCACCGTAAGTTGACGACACAAAGACACGTACGCCACCACGGAAATACCTGGACACCAAAGACACATACGCCACCACATAAATGACCTGGACACAAAGACAATTATGCCCACCACGTAAATAGACCTAGACACAAAGAAACATTACGCCACCGCGGAATGACCTGGACCACAAAGACGCATACACCACCGCGAAATGTCCTGGACACAAAGACACACCCCACACGTAATGACCTGGACCACCCAAAGACACATACGCCCCGCGCAAATGACCTGAACACAATGGACACATACGCCACCACATAAATGACCTGACACAAAGACACATACGCCACCGCCGGAATGACCTGAATAAATGACACATACGCCACCCAGAAATGACCTAGACACAAATACACATACGCCACCACATAAATGACCTTTGGACACAAAGACACATACCACCGAGAGGAAAATGTCCTGGAACAAGACACATACGCCACCCGGAAATGACATGGACACACAGACACATACGCCACCACAGAAATGACCTGGACACCAAAGGACCACATGACGCACACCGCGGACAATGACCTGAACACAAGACACATCGCCCACACTAAATGACCTGGATACAAAGACCACATACGCCACCACGGAATGACCTGACACAAAGAACACATATGCCACCACGTAAATGACTAGAACAAGACACATACGCCACCGCGGCAATGAACCTTTGGACACAAGAAGACGATACAACACGCGGAAATGTCCTGGACACAAAACACACACGCCACCAGTAAATGGACCTGGACACAAAGACACATACGCCACCGCGCGAAATGACGCTGAACCACCAATGACACATACGCCACCACCATAAATTGACCTGACACAAAGACAAATACGCCACCGCGAATGACCTGAACACAATGACACTACGCACCACATAAATTGACCTGGACAGCAAAGACAAATACACACCGCGGAAATTCTGGACACAAAGACACATACGCCACACAGACATGACCCTGGGACCACACAGACACCAATACGCCACCACAAGAAATGACCTGTGACACAAGACACTACAACCACCGCGGAATGACCTGGACACAAAGACACATCGCCACCGCGGAAATGTCCTGGAACAAAGACACATACGACAACGCGGAAATGTCCTGGGACACAAAGACACATACGCCACGCCGGAAATGACATGGACACACAAGACACATCGCCGACCACAGAATACCTGGACACAAAGACACATACGCCACCGCGGAAAATTCCTGACACAAAAACACGTACGCCACCGTGGGGAAATTGTCCTGGACACAAAGCCACAATACGCCACCACCGAAATGACCTGGGACACACAGGACACATACGCCACCACCGAAATTGACCTGGACACAAGCACATACGCCACCACAGAAATGACCTGGACACAAAGACACATGTACACCACCGCGGAATGGACCTGACACAAAGACACATAGCCACCGCAGAAATGTCCGACACAAAGACACACCGTACGCCACCGCGGAGCTGACCTGGACACAAGATGGATACACCATCGCGATAAATTGTCCTGGACCACAAACACATTACACCATCGCGGAAATGACCTGAAACACAAACACATACGCACCACATAATGACCTGGACACAAAGACACAGTACGCCACCACATAAATGAGCCTGGACACAAGACAACATACGGCCTACCCACGGAAATGGACCTGGACACAAAGCACATACGCCACCACATAAAGACCCTGGACAAACAAGACAACAAACGCAACGCGTAAATGACTAGACGACAAAGACACATACGCCACCGCGAAATTGTCCTGGACACAAAGACCACATACGGCACGCAGAAATGTCCTGGACACAAAGACACCATACGCCACCGCGGAAATGACCTGACACAAAGACACATACGCCACCGCGGAAATGTCTCTGGACACAAAGACACATACGGCCCACGGAAAGACCTGGACACAAAAGAACATACGCCACCGCAGGAAGACCTGGACACACGACCACAACGCCTCCACGGGAAAACGTGGACACCACAGACACATACGCACCACGGGAAGACCTGGACACAAAACACATTACGCCACCACGGAAAGACCTGACACACAGACAAACTACGCGCCGCGGACAAAGTCTGACACAAGACGCATATTGCCACCGCGGAAATGTCCTTGTACACAGAAGACACATACGCCACCGCGGCCAAATGACATGGACACACAGGACACATACGCCACCACAGAATGACCTGGACACAAAGACAACATACGCCACGCTGAAATGCCTGGACACAAAGACAATACGCCACCGCGGAAATCTCCTGGACACAGACACATACACCACCACGGGAAATGACCTGGACACATAGAACATACGCCACCACGGAAAGACCTGGACCACAGACACATACGCCACCACGGAAAGACCTGGACACAAGACACATACGCCACCACGGAAAGACCTGGACACCCAGACACATAGGCGACCGCGGAAATGTCCTGGACACAAAGACACATACGCCACTGTGGAAATGACATGGACACACAGACACATACGCCACCACAGAAATGACCTGGACACAAAGACACATACGCCACCGCGGAAATGTCCTGGACACAAAGACACATACGCCACCACGGAAATGACCTGGACACACAGACACATACGCCATCACAGAAATGACCTGGACACAAAGACACATACACCAACACGGAATGACCTGGACACAAAGACACATACGCCACCGCGGAAAATGTCCTGTACACAAAGACACATACACCACCACGGAAATGTCCTGGACACAAAGACACATACGCCACCACGGAAATGTCCTGGACCAAAGACACATACGCCACCACGGAAATGACCTGGACACAAAGACACATACGCCACCGCGGAATGACCTGACACAAAGACACATACTCCACCGCGGAAATGTCCTGGACACAAA
The DNA here is from genome assembly GCA_007210695.1 of Neogobius melanostomus. NCBI lineage: Eukaryota > Metazoa > Chordata > Actinopteri > Gobiiformes > Gobiidae > Neogobius > Neogobius melanostomus. The sequence continues at coordinate 14,720 of VHKM01000550.1, forward strand.
GACACATACACCACCACGGAATGACCTGGACACAAAGACACATACACCAACGCGGAATGTCCTGGACACAAAGACACATACGCCACCACGGAAATGTCCTGGACACAAAGACACATACGCCACCGCGGAAATGTCCTGGACACAAAGACACATACGCAACCACGGGAATGTCTTGGACACAAAGACAAATACGCCACCGCGAAAATGTCCTGGACACAAAGACACATACGCCAACGCGGAAATGACCTGGACACAAAGACATATACACCACCACGGAAATGTCCTGGACACAAAGACACATACGCCACCACGGAAATGTCCTGGACACAAAGCCACATACGCCACCACGGAAATGTCCTGGACACAAAGACACATACACCACACGGAAATGTCCTGGACACAAAGACACATACGCCACCACGGAAATGTCCTGGACACAAAGACACATACGACACCGCGGAATGTCCTTGACACAAAGACACATACGCCAACGCGGAAATGTCCTGGACACAAAGACACATACGCCACCGCGGAAATGACCTGGACACAAAGACACATACACCACCACGTAAATGACCTGGACACAAAGACACATACACCACCACGGAAATGTCCTGGACACAAAGACACATACACCACCACGGAAATGTCCTGGACACAAAGACACATACACCACCACGGAAATGTCCTGGACACAAAGAAACATACGCCACCACGGAAATGTCCTGGACACAAAGACACATACGCCACCAGGGAAATGACCTGGACACAAAGACACATACACCACCACAGAAATGACCTGGACACAAAGACACATACACCACCATGGAAAGACCTGGACACACAAAGACATACGCCACCACGGAATGTCCTGGACACAAAGACACATAAGCCACCACGGAATGTCCTGGACACAAAGACACATACGCCACCACGGAATGTCCTGGACACAAAGACACATACGCCAACGCGGAAATGTCCTGGACACAAAGACACATACGCCACCGCGGAAATGACCTGGACACAAAGACACATACACCACCACGTAAATGACCTGGACACAAAGACACATACACCACCACGGAAATGTCCTGGACACAAAGACACATACACCACCACGGAAATGTCCTGGACACAAAGAAACATACGCCACCACGGAAATGTCCTGGACACAAAGACACATACGCCACCAGGGAAATGACCTGGACACAAAGACACATACACCACCACAGAAAGACCTGGACACAAAGACACATACACCACCATGGAAGACCTGGACACACAAAGACATACGCCACCACGGAATGTCCTGGACACAAGACACATAGCCACCACGGAATGTCCTGGACACAAAGACACATACGCCACCACGGAATGTCCTGGACACAAAGACACATACGCCACCACGGAAAGACCTGGACACACAGACACATACGCCACCGCGAAATGTCCTGGACACAAAGACACATACACCACCGCGTAAATGACCTGGACACAAAGACATATACGCCTACGCGGAAATGACCTGGACACAAAGACACATACGCCACCACGGTAATGACCTGGACACAAAGACACATACGCCACCACATAAATGACCTAAACACAAAGACACGTACGCCACCACGTGAATGACCTAGACACAAAGACACATACACCACCGCGGAAATGTCCTGGACACAAAGACACATACGCCACCGCAGAAATGTCCTGGACACAAAGACACATACACCACCACGGAATGACCTGGACACAAAAACGCATACACCACCGCGGAATGACCTAGACACAAAGACACATACGCCACCGCGGAATGACCTGGACACAAAGACACATAAGCTACCGCGGAAATGACCTGAACACAAAGACACATACGCCACCACATAAAATGACCTGGACACAAAGACACATACGCCACCACGTAAATGACCTGGACACAAAGACACATACGCCACCACGGAAATGACCTGGACACAAAGACACATACGCCACCACATAAATGACCTGGACACAAAGACACATATGCCACCACGTAAATGACCTAGACACAAAGACACATACGCCACCGCGGAATGACCTGGACACAAAGACGCATACACCACCGCGGAAATGTCCTGGACACAAAGACACACACGCCACCACGTAAATGACCTGGACACAAAGACACATACCCACCGCGGAAATGACCTGAACACAATGACACATACGCCACCACATAAATGACCTGGACACAAAGACACATACGCCACCGCGGAAATGACCTGAACACAATGACACATACGCCACCACATAATGACCTGGACACAAAGACACATACGCCACCGCGGAAATGACCTGAACACAATGACACATACGCCACACAGAAATGACCTAGACACAAATACACATACGCCACCACATAAATGACCTGGACACAAAGACACATACACCACCGAGGAAATGTCCTGGACACAAAGACACATACGCCACCGCAGAAATGTCCTGGACACAAAGACACATACGCCACCGCGGAAATGACCTGAACACAATGACACATACGCCACCACAGAAATGACCTAGACACAAATACACATACGCCACCACATAAATGACCTGGACACAAAGACACATACACCACCGAGGAAATGTCCTGGACACAAAGACACATACGCCACCACGTAAATGACCTGGACACAAAGACACATACGCCACCATGGTAATGACCTGGACACAAAGACACATACGCCACCACATAAATGACCTAAACACAAGACACGTACGCCACCACGTGAATGACCTAGACACAAAGACACATACGCCACCGCGGAAATGTCCTGGACAGAAAGACACATACGCCACCGCAGAAATGTCCTGGACACAAAGACACATACACCACCACGGAATGACCTGGACACAAAGACGCATACACCACCGCGGAATGACCTAGACACAAAGACACATACGCCACCGCGGAAATGACCTGGACACAAAGACACATACGCCACACATAAATGACCTGGACACAAAGACACATACGCCACCGCGGAAATGACCTGAACACAAAGACACATACGCCACCACATAAATGACCTGGACACAAAGACACATACGCCACCACGGAAATGACCTGGACACAAAGACACATACGCCACCACGGAAATGACCTGGACACAAAGACACATACGCCACCACATAAATGACCTGGACACAAAGACACATATGCCACCACGTAAATGACCTAGACACAAAGACACATACGCCACCGCGGAATGACCTGGACACAAAGACGCATACACCACCGCGGAAATGTCCTGGACACAAAGACACACACGCCACCACGTAAATGACCTGGACACAAAGACACATACGCCACCGCGGAAATGACCTGAACACAATGACACATACGCCACCACATAAATGACCTGGACACAAAGACACATACGCCACCGCGGAAATGACCTGAACACAATGACACATACGCCACCACATAAATGACCTGGACACAAAGACACATACGCCACCACAGAAATGACCTAGACACAAATACACATACGCCACCACATAAATGACCTGGACACAAAGACACATACACCACCGAGGAAATGTCCTGGACACAAAGACACATACGCCACCGCAGAAATGTCCTGGACACAAAGACACATACGCCACCGCGGAAATGACATGGACACACAGACACATACGCCACCACAGAAATGACCTGGACACAAAGACACATACTCCACCGCGGAAATGACCTGAACACAAAGACACATACGCCACCACGTAAATGACCTGGATACAAAGACACATACGCCACCACGGAAATGACCTGGACACAAAGACACATATGCCACCACGTAAATGACCTAGACACAAAGACACATACGCCACCGCGGAAATGACCTGGACACAAAGACACATACGCCACCGCGGAAATGACCTGAACACAAAGACACATACGCCACCACGTAAATGACCTGGATACAAAGACACATACGCCACCACGGAAATGACCTGGACACAAAGACACATACGCCACCGCGGAATGACCTGGACACAAAGACGCATACAACACCGCGGAAATGTCCTGGACACAAAGACACACACGCCACCACGTAAATGACCTGGACACAAAGACACATACGCCACCGCGGAAATGACCTGAACACAATGACACATACGCCACCACATAAATGACCTGGACACAAAGACACATACGCCACCGCGGAAATGACCTGAACACAATGACACATACGCCACCACCGAAATGTCCTGGACACAAAGACACATATGCCACCACGTAAATGACCTAGACACAAAGACACATACGCCCCCGCGGAATGACCTGGACACAAAGACACATACGCCACCGCAGAAATATCCTGGACACATAGACACATACGCCACCGCAGAAATGTCCTGGACACAAAGACACATACGCCACCGCGGAATGACCTGGACACAAAGACGCATACACCACCACGGAAATGTCCTGGACACAAAGACACATACGCCACCGCAGAAATGTCCTGGACACAAAGACACATACGCCACCGCAGAAATATCCTGGACACATAGACACATACGCCACCGCAGAAATGTCCTGGACACAAAGACACATACGCCACCGCGGAATGACCTGGACACAAAGACGCATACACCACCACGGAAATGTCCTGGACACAAAAACACATACACCACCGCGGAAATGACCTGAACACAAAGACACATACGCCACCACATAAATGACCTGGACACAAAGACACATACGCCACCACGTAAATGACCTGGACACAAAGACACATACGCCACCACATAAATGACCTGGACACAAAGACACATACGCCACCACGTAAATGACCTAGACACAAAGCCAACAAGGCCAGGTAGGACTCCTTCTTCAGCTTGACGGCATCCCTTACTTCCGGGCGCCACCACCGGGTTCGGGTTTCCCCGACGACAGGCACCAGAGACCTTACGGCCACAGCTGCGAGCGGCCGCATCAACAATTGAGGAGGAGAACATGGTCCACTCAGACTCGATGTCTCCAACCTTACTCGGAATCTGGGTGAAGCTCTTCCGGAGGTGGGAGTTGAAAACCCTACTGACAGAGGGATCCACCAAACGTTCCCAACAGACCCTCACAACACGTTTGTGCCTGCCAGGTCTGACCGGCTTCCTCCCTTGCCAGCGGATCCAGCTCACCACCAGGTGGTGATCAGTTGACAGCTCAGCCCCTCTCTTCACCCGAGTGTCCGAGACACGCGGCCGGAGATCAGATGACACAACTACAAAGTCGATCATCGACCTCCTTCCTAGAGTGTCCTGGTGCCACGTGCACTTATGGACACCCTTGTGCTCGAACATGGTGTTCGTTATGGACAAACTGTAACTAGCACAGAAGTCCAATAACAGAACACCACTCGGGTTCAGATCGGGGAGGCCGTTCTTCCCAATCACCCCCGTCCAGGTCTCACTGTCGTTACCCCACGTGGGCATTGAAGTCCCCCAGTAGAACAATGGAGTTCCCAGTCAGAGCATCATCTAGTACCTCTCCCAGGGACTCCAAGAAGGCCGGGTACTCTGCACCCATGTTGGGCCCGTAGGCCGAGACAACGGTGATTTAGACCATATATGTGCAAAGGAACTAAACTTTAGGGCAGTTTTCATTCCACTCTTTAACAACATCTGCGCTTTAGTCGCTCCATAAGACTCCACTACATTTGGAAGGTTTTTACACACAAGGATTTTTTACTGATCTGATTCGTGACAGATTTATTGAGCTTTGAACCAAAAAACAAGGAGAAATTTGAATTTTTACTGATTTTCCCCACTAATAATTAGTTTATTAAGCTCCAAAATCCCTCTGAGCAAATCTTGGGAACTAGTATGTTACAAAATAAAACTATAATTAAACCTGCTCTGTTTTGTCGCTGTACATTTCTGCAATTTTGACCATTGTTATGCAGAAAACCTTTTCCCTCATTTATGTCAGTAATCTACAACAGAAACTTCAATGTGATTTCTCCGATGTATTTCCCTTGTTCACCTGCAGCGTCTCACCTCAAAGGCTGCAGTCAGGGAACAAAAAGAGTTTTGTCCTGCTGAAGTTATTTGTGTGTCTAATTATAAAGCATTGTATCATTTTCATGAACTTAAAGGCTAGTTCTTTATCTATTTATTTTGAAAGTGACCCTGTGAGTTGTGAAATGTGTAGTATTTGTCCCTGAGAAGAATTAGGAGGCTCCAAATGTGTTAGGAATGAGTTTGGATACATTTGACTTTATTGGCTTCTTCTTTCATTATCATAATTAAACAATGAACTGCAGTATTGTTTCAGGCCAAACCTTCCTTTCGATGCAGAAGGAATATTATTACAGGAGAGTCAAGGAAATAAAAACTCTTGCCACTTTTTGCCAGTGTTGGGAATTACGGCTCTTTATTGGGAGCAGAGTCTTTGGGATCCGTTCATTTCAAAGAGCCGTTCAAAAGACTGACTCTTTTTAATATCATATTGTAATAACGGCCGCAAGATAATTCCCAATATCTAAGACGTGATCGATAAAAGGCACTTTTTTTATTTCAATCATCTAAAATGACAGTGGGACTGATATTTACGCTTTGAAAAACGTGTTTGTGAATCAAATCTTGCGCCACGACTAAAAAAAAGAGGCGTTAACTGTCTGACAAATGGATTTAGTGCCTTTAGAGGAAAAAGCTTTGACTTGTGTGGCCTGCTCCGTTGTCGGGCTGGTTCTTGTTCGTTCGGGGGAGTTCGGGGTCAAAGTGACTGAAAAAAGATCCGTCTCTTTTTGGTTCGAACCGTTTACCTTAAAGAGCCGTTCAAAAGAGCCGCTCGCTCATGAACGTCACATCACTAGTTTCTGCTGGAGAATGAAAATGTATTCAATGAATGGTGCCTTTAATGTAATTAAAAAACTGGCGACATCGACATTTCTTGCAAATAAAGACATGGCTCCATAAGTTCATCAAAAACACAAAAACAATGGTCTACTCTAAAGTGTTTTCCGCAGCAAATACTTCAAGATGAGCAACTTTTGCTTGTATTGGAGTAGTATTTGACCTGTGGTACATGTACTTTTACTTGAGTCATGAAATCAAGCAAGAGTTCCTTTGTTGAGTTGAAATGTTGTTATTCCGGAGCTCTTCAAATCCAAATGTATTTCTGTAAATGAGACCAAACTCCAGGTAACGGTCTCCAAACTGACCTTGTTTACGAAGCTCCAAGGCCTCCAAATGGAAGTGCACTTTTGATATAAATGTTCCCCCCTCCCCACACACACACGCACACACACACACACACACACACACACACACGCACGCATGCACACACGCACGCACACACACACACACACATGCACGCACACACACACACGCGCACACACATGCGCACACACATAGGCGCGCGCACACACACACACACAAGCAGAGAAGAGTTGAAGTCAATCGGACTTGTCTGCAGTGACTAATTGCTTTTTAATTGCGGTCGCTGTTCCTGAGTGAAAGGGAGTCTATTAAAACTGCAGGAGCCATTAGCTTTCAGACTCAAGGACCGCCCGGGCGTGCACGAGAGAGGGGTGTGCACGAGAGAGGGGGCGTGCGCGACAGGGGCGTGCATGTGGCGGTGTGTATATGGAGTGGAGGGCTGCTGTCTAATGGAGGGTAATTACTGGTTAGGGATCAGTGTGAGACCTGGAGCTGTAGGAGGGGGGAGAGGGGGGAGGAGCGCCGCAGGTAGGAGACGGCTGAGTGACGGCCGACTGACACGTGAGTGACAGCAGAATTAGACCTTTCTTTGTTCACAGTTTTTTTCCTAAATGGGGGAAACCTTTATTTGTAATTTGACTTCCACAGGAGCCAGTGGTTTGTATGTATACGTGGTATGGCTGCACTCACGTTCTAGTACTCTGTTTCAGTCGGAGCAGGTGCCAATACAGCTCTATGGGAGAGAAACCGTTTTTGAAAGAATGTTTCCCCTGATCATTATTTGACAGTGACTGGATTCACATTCTTATTCTACTGACCAACATCACTGAATATTGTCTCCACTTTTGGACGCGTTTATGAGGAAATAATTAGAGCTTAGTTAATTTGAGCTGAAGAGAGGACTTTGAACTTTGGGACAGTTTTGGTTTCATGTGAATTGACCTCAGGAATTACAGAGAAATCGCCAATAAACTACTACAAATCTGCATTTGGAGCGTTACCATGGTTACCGCAATGGGATTTGCAGTTGCTCCACCTCAATTTTAAACTATGGGTTCTTTAGTAGGCAGTGTTGGGGGGGGTAACGTATTACAAAAGTAACGAGTTGCAGTTGTGTGAAGCTAACATCGTCAAAACAAAACAAAGAGAATGGAGGAAAGAGAAGGAAAAGAAATCTTTGACTGTGGTTTTACTCGGTGGCTTTATTATTATTTTCAGTTTATATTTTGCTAAAAGTAACTCAAAGTAGTGTAATTTTTGAAATAGTAATCTGTTATACAAACATAGGCTATTACATTTTTCTAGCTGTAACTATTACAGAATATATGACATTTTTAAAGTAACCTGCCCAACACTGTTTACAAGGTTGTGATGTCACATGAACTCAGCCTATTGTCAAGAAATATCTGAAAGGAGAATCTTCAAATGTGTCCCATTTTTCGTCATAGTTATTCCTTCATGTATGCAAAATGATATCCAAATCTTGTGGGAGTCTCCAGAACGGACGCTCAGCTCAGAAGTGGAGAAACTCCTCAAATACACGTCACATTGTATCAGGGCAGCTTTACAAAAAGTTGCGTCCATGTTCTAGAAAGCGATGGTGAGCCTCAGCTGGAGCGGATACAAGTGTATTTTCTCCAGTTCGGCTTTACCCAAATCTAAAAGCTTCTGGACTGTAGCCTACAGCCTATAGGCCAGTGTAACGCCTCATTTGAAAGCTAAGACCTGTAGAAAAACCTGGTATAAACGGATCTTTTTCCTTGCATTGTTGCAGCGTTGTCGTCACTTTTTTCACTTTCTTTTTCATCTTATTTTGACACTATTTTTTGTCCCTTTTTTTGCTGCAACTTCATCGCTTTTTTTTTGCTTTTTTGTCACATTTTTTCCACTTTTTGGTTGAGTTTTTTCGTCACCTTTTTGCTACACTTTCATTGCTTTTCATTTTGCTTTCATTGCTTATGTCACATGTTTTGCCACTTTTTCAGCACTTTTTGTTGCTTTTTTTCAGTGACTTTTTGATATTTTCTGTCACTATTTTGACACTTTTTTCAAGAAACCTTTAGATTTAGGTAAAGTCAACCTGGAGAAAATGTGCCCGGGTAAGGTAAGGGTGATAATTTCAGTCACTTAATTTGATGTCATTTTTTTAATCTCTCAAATAGTCTATATTTAAACATTTATTATTATAGTAAAGGTTTCAATCATAGAAATCCCCTCCTGGAACCGCCACCTTAACGTGGGGGAGGGGTTTGACCTGAATGATCCTGGAGCTCTGTTGCCGGGGGCTCGGGGGGCAAACAGGTCCTAGGTGATGGGTCAGACAAAGAGCGGTTCAGAAGCCCCTTATGAGAGACCAACAGGCCCGGTTAGAACCATGAGGCCGTCCTTCTGTGGACCCACCACCTGCAGGAGGAGCCATAGGGGCTGGTGGATGGATGGATGGATGGATGGATGGATGGATGGATGGATGGATGGATGGATGGATGGATGGATGGTTTCAATCATAGACATATTTAGAAATATGTCGTGTAATAGAGGTCGACCGATGTGGGTTTTCCTAAAGCCGATCTGCACCGACGATATTTTGACCAAAAGTTTAAAAAAGGTCTGCTCTATAATCCTGTGTATGAAGCTTCTAAACGTGTCAGTGTTGAACTGTGACAGCAGGGGGCGCTCTGTACTCAGGTTTAGTAGACACTTCAGAGGGAGCTCATTTGAAAGGCAACAATCTGTAGTTTCCAAAACAGAGCACTGTCCACACGATTGGATCTGTACTTAATGAAATCACGCTTGTATTTTAGTGTCTTCATTTTCCCCAACAAATGTGCCTTTAAAGTGACATTCTTCCTGTGAATCCTTTCTCCTGCCCGCGCTCTCCCGCCGCAGACCTATAATAGATGGATGTATTTAGCGGGCGTTGCTGCATTTAGACGGCTCTTTAGCGGCCTCCTGCTGCTGCAATTACCTGCTACACCCACGGCCTCTTTCTGCCCCGGCTCCTGAACACTCCCCCCTCCATCTCCCCATCACCGCTCAAACTTTGATTCTGAACAGAAGAACTCATGTGTGTTTCACGCCGGACTCGACAGGATCTGCATAAAGCATTTGGAAAAGTGGAAAAGTTTATAGAAGAATGAGAAAACTTGGATGTCGGCGAGACGCTGCAGACGACGGGGGGGGGGGGGTATCAATGTGAGACCTCTGCTATAGATAACTGTGAGGAAAACATGTATTGTGAGTTTTCTGTCATTTTACATTTTCATATAAAAAATAAGGCGTTTTATGCATACAAATGGCATAAATCTAAACATTGGACAGAGCCAGCTTTAAATGTGTAAATATGTTTTTTTTTTGTGACATATTCGTTCCAAAGATTTGCGCAGAGGGATTTTGGATCTTGTTTAGTTTTAGAATAAATTAGTTATTAGTTTTTTTTCGGCTCAACGTTCAATAAATCTGTCAGTGAATGAATAAGCGTGGGAAAGACCATGTTGGAGTTACTTCCTGGATAAATCTGTGGCGCAAAGCCACAAAATGTCAGAGAATAAACATCAGAAAGAGAGAGTTTGGTGTGTTTTTACTCTGACAGAGTTAAACTAAGACGTTAAAGCAGTACTAAGTAACTCTTGCCCTTAGAGTAAATACTAGGGATATTGTTTCATCCAATTACACAATGGCTCAAACTTGGCTGTAAATACTGTTTAAGTGGAGCTAGCCCGCAGTTAGCTTTGCCCGTTAGCCTGTTAGCTTCTTCTTCTTGATTCCATTAGTGTGTATTGGTTCTCCGACCCGGTGGCAGGCAAGTTGCAATTGTGGTTTTCTGGCCAGAACACCAGTGGGAGATGAAAGACCCCCCTTGTATTACACCCAGAGGGACTACGGAAAGGATTTATTAAGGTAAACAAGTTACTCAGTACTGCATTGAGTGCCTTGTGTACAAAATGCGCGGTATAAATAAAGTTGCCTTGCCTTGCCTTAAGGACAAAACTTGACACAAATCTCAAGATTAACCACTGCAGTGTCTCGCCCTAAACATTACAGTAATGGAAAACCAGGAAAAACCTAAAAAAGTTAAAGTGCATATGGATTATTAAATACAAGTTTTGTGATGTTTCACTTCCTTACTGGACACTGACAGGAAGTGACAAAGACCGAGGTAAACTTAGAAATTGTAGAAATGCCTTTAGCTTGGAGAACATTTTGATAGCTGATTACAAAAGAGCGTTCTATCCATACGGTGAATGGTGAAGCCAGGCGCAACAGAATTCCATCAAACTTTCCCTCTACTTCAAATTAAGTAAAAATAACTTTTTTTCATTAAATTGCTGCTTTACTGAAATAAAATGATGATGATGATTACTTACAACAATGTAATCCATCAAACTAAGCCACAATTACAAAAGGATTGAAAGTGTTGTGTGCACTAAGTATGTATGCTCAAGCTGAATCTAAAAGAGACATCTTTCCAATCCGTCCTCTCCCCGTGTTTGAAAGTCGTCTCTTTGTTTTTCGTGGCGTTGCCATAAACATGTCTCTGATCAAAACATGTTTACCTCACTCCGGCTCATTGTGTCTTCTCCTTTTGTCCTGGTTTGAATCATTCTGTTCCTGTTCTCTCTCTGTGTAATGCATGTGCCGTTAAGTCTACGGACTCCAGCCGAGCCCAGTCACATCCCCCAGGGAACGACTCAAGAAAGAGCAGGTGAATAAGGAGCGGCTAATGCTACGCGAGGCTTTCATTATTTGCATTATGTCTTTGCTCATGTGTTACAGTGTGAAACTGAGAAATCTAAAATAGGAAAATGAAAAACAAGGTGAAGTGTGTGGTAGACTGTTGTTCCACCTACTTTAGTCTCAAACCACTCACCCATTCACTCTCATGCACACACAGGGCAGACACTGGAGGCAACGCTGGTGAAGTGTCTTGCCCAAGGACACAACAACAGTGTGCATCTATGGGATTTGAACCATCAACCTCTGCTCACAAGACGTATTGTATATGTTTTAGTGGAAACACAGGGAGACTGTGCAAAAGCAAAGAAAGGCCCTGTACGGTGATCGAACAAGTGACTTTCTTGCTGTGAGGCCCAGTTTTAGTTGTCATATTCCCCTCGCTCTTTCTCCTCTCCTCCCGTCCCTCTCTCTCCTTCTCTCCACCTCTATCTTCCTCACTCTCCCGCTTTCTCCATCTCTCTCCCCCCCTCCCCTCTCCTCTCCTTTCTCCCTCTCTCCCCTCTCTCCACTCCCTCTCTCCCTCTCTCTCTCCCTCTCTCCCCCTTTCTCCCCTCTCTCTCTCCCCTCTCCTCTCCTTTCTCTCGTCCCTCTCTCCACTCTCTCTTTCTCTCCTCTCTTGTCCCTCACTCTCCCTCTCTCCACTCTCTCTCTCACTCTCTCTCTCTCTCTCCATTCTCCTCTCTCTCCTCTCTCTCCCTATCTCCCCCTCTCTCTCTCCCCCTCACTCACCCTCTCGCTCCTCTCTCTCCACTTTTTCTCTCTCCACTCTCTCTCTCCTTTCTCTCGTCCCTCTCTCCACTCTCTTTCTCTCCTCTCTTGTCCCTCACTCTCCCTCTCTCCACTCTCTCTCTCGCTCCATTCTCTCTCTCTCCTCTCTCTCCCTATCTCCCCTCTCTCTCTCTCCTCTCTCATCCCTCTCTCTCTCACTCCTCTTTCACCCTCTCTCTCCTCTATCCCCTTCTCTCTCCACTCCCTCTCTTCCCCATCTCTCACCCCTCTCTCTCTCCACTCTCTCTCTTCCCCCTCTCTCTCCCTCTCAATCCTCTCTCCCCCTCTCTCTCTCCACTCTCTCTCTTCCCCCTCTCTCATCCCTCTCTCTCCTCTATCCCTCTCTCATACCTCTCTCTCCACTCTCTCTCTTCCCCCTCTCTCTCCTCTCTCTCTCTCTCTCTCCCCCTCTCTCTCTACTCTCTCTCTCCCCCTCTCTCACCCCTCTCTCTCCCCCTCTCTCTCCTCTCTCTCTCCTATCTCCCCCTCTCTCTCTACTCTCTCTCTCCCCCTCTCTCCCCCTCTCTCTCCCCCTCTCTCTCCTCTCTCTCTACTCTCTCCCCCTCTCTCTCTACTCTCTCTCTCCCCCTCTCTCTCACCCTCTCTCTCTCCCCCTCTCTCTCCTCTCTCCCCTCTCTCACCCCTCTCTCTCCCCCTCTCTCTCCTCTCTCTCTACTCTCTCCCCTCTCTCTCTACTCTCTCTCTCCCCTCTCTCACCCCTCTCTCTCCCCCTCTCTCTCCTCTCTCCCCCTCTCTCTCCTCTCTCCCCTCTCTCACCCTCTCTCTCCTCTCTCACCCCTCTCTCTCCTCTCTCACCTCTCTCTCTCCTCTCTCCCTCTCTCCCTCTCTCTCCTCTCTCCCCCTCTCTCTCTCCTCTCTCTCTCCTATCTCCCCCTCTCTCTCTACTCTCTCTCTCCCCCTCTCTCACACCTCTCTCTCCCCCTCTCTCTCCTCTCTCTCTACTCTCTCCCCTCTCTCTCTACTCTTCTCTCCCCCTCTCTCACCCCTCTCTCTCCCCCTCTCTCTCCTCTCTCCCCTCTCTCACCCCTCTCTCTCCCCCTCTCTCTCCTCTCTCCCCCTCTCTCTCTACTCTCTCTCTCCCCCTCTCTCACCCCTCTCTCTCCCCTCTCTCTCCTCTCTCCCCCTCTCTCTCCTCTCTCTCTCCTCTCTCACCCCTCTCTCTCCTCTCTCACCCCTCTCTCTCCTCTCTCACCTCTCTCTCTCCTCTCTCCCCTCTCTCTCCTCTCTCTCCTCTCTCCCCCTCTCTCCTCTCTCTCTCTCTCCCCCTCTCTCACCCTCTCTCTCCCCCTCTCTCTCCTCTCTCCCCCTCTCTCACCCCTCTCTCTCCCTCTCTCTCCTCTCTCCCCCCTCTCCTCTCTCACCCCTCTCTCTCCTCTCTCACCCCTCTCTCTCCTCTCTCACCCTCTCTCTCCTCTCACCCCTCTCTCTCCCCCTCTCTCTCCTCTCTCTCTCCTCTCTCCCCTCTCTCTCCTCTCTCACCCTCTCTCTCCTCTCTCACCCTCTCTCTCCTCTCTCTCCCCTCTCTCCCCCTCTCTCCTCCTCCCTCTCTCACCCCTCTCTCCTCTCTCCCCCTCTCTCACCCCTCTCTCCTCTCTCCCCCTCTCTCTCCCTCTCTCTCCTCTCTCCCCTCTCTCTCCTCCTCTCTCCCTCTCTCTCCTCTCTCCCCTCTCTCTCCTCTCTCACCCCTCTCTCCCTCTCCCCTCTCTCTCCTCTCTCACCCCTCTCTCTCTCCTCTCTCCCCCTCTCTCTCCCTCTCACCCCCTCTCTCTCCCCTCTCTCTCCCTCTCTCCCCTCTCTCTCCTCTCTCCCCTCTCTCTCCCTCTCACCCCTCTCTCCTCTCTCCCCCTCTCTCCCCCCTCTCCTCTCTCCCCTCTCTCTCCTCTCTCCTCTCTCCCTCTCTCACCCTCCTCTCCTCTCTCTCCCTCTCTCCCCTCTCTCTCCTCTCTCACCCCTCTCTCTCCTCTCTCACCCTCTCTCCCTCTCTCATCCCTCTCTCTCCTCTCTCTCCCCTCTCTCTCCTCTCTCACCCCTCTCTCTCCTCTCTCACCCCTCTCTCTCCTCTCTCATCCCTCTCTCTCCTCTCTCTCTCCTCTCTCCCCCTCTCCTCTCTCCCCCTCTCTCTCCTCTCTCACCCCTCTCTCTCCTCTCTCATCCCTCTCTCTCCTCTCTCTCTCCTCTCTCCCCCTCTCTCTCCACTCTCTCTTCCCCCTCTCTCTCGGCTTACTCTCACCCTCTCCCTGTTAACAAAAGCACCTGCTCGTTGTCCACCTTCTGAAGGGCGCTCTGTATTTGAATCCACTTTAAACCTGCCTCAGGTTCGAGCGGCGACTTGTTTGTTTGTCTCTAAAATGGATCGCAATCAGGAAGCGCTTTTATTCCACATAATTAGCCCCAAGGACGCAAGGAAACGAGGAGAGAGGAGGCGAGCGAGCGGCCTTCGCGGATGCACAAAAGACGCGACGTGCTGTGGTTCGGTGAATTAAAACTTTGGAAATGTTAATTATTGCGTCCACACGTGTTGTTTGTGGGCGGAGGAATAATGGGAAAGTAATTCAGTTTGTGACAGTTGTCGATTCGATGGAAGTGAAAGAATTGTTCTGCTGTCGTCAACAGGAAGCATGTCCTTGGAGCGAAAACAAAACCTCAGTATATCTGTGTGACTCAAAACAACGGGACATAAGGTGAACCCACACCATTTTATACATTTGTCTCACAATTTTTCCACCAAACATTTTTTTTAGCCAACTCAAATCAAGAGCAAATACACTTACAAGAGGATTTCACTTATTTTGAATGCTTTTTAGGACAAAAGGATGTGAAAAAAATACTCAATGACAGGATTATTTGGCATCATTCAAATTGTGGAAGTAAAAACTTAATCATGATCAAAACATGATCAACATTAAATGAAACTGAACTCATGCACATGTGTAAGTTGAATTCATCTTTTGTGTTCAGTTCGAAAAAATCTTTTAAAACTCAGTCAAATAAAGACCTCAGGGAAAACATTTGGCATTTTGTTCCAGCGGCCTGCAGCTCAGACATCTCTTTTAGTATAGTTATTGAAAAAAAGTATTGTTAGTTATCGGTATCGAAAACCAAGTATCGTTAAAGAACCAGGATCAGCTGTCACATATTTTTACATTGTGCGGTCTTTATCTGTATTTTTCTAAAGCTTTTACCATTACCCTGACCTTCCGCTTCATAAATATCACGTGTTGGTGATATCGAAACGCGTTGGCCATGTCCCGTCCACAATAAAGGATTTTTAAGTTTAACCACCAGAGTGCCTGGGATCTTGTTTGTTTTTTAATGTCCTATACTGAAATATTTGTCGTCTAGAACCAGAAACCCAACCAAAGTCCTTGTGATAGCCAGGCTGGTACTGCTGACTCCAGGGTTCTGGTTCAAAAACCTTACTGCCAGGGTTTTGGAACCAGGCTCTGTGCTGGGTCGACATTCTCTAAAAAAAAAATGAATCGATTTGACTAACTCCATTTTTTTTTTTTTGGCCCAGCCCTTTCGTGCTGGTGACATGTTTTTGGGTCTTCCACTTTTTGCTCCATAACCCTCAGGATCTTTACAGACATTCTCATGCTCATGCAGCTCGACGACTTTTTAGCTGAATATAATTTCAAAGTATTCTCCACAACACTGTCTATGACGTAGGAACATTAAAGCAAAGCTTTTGAAGTCCATCAGGTGTCAGTGTGTGCTCCGTGACTCTCGTGCCTGCTCCATTTTCTGAAAAGTGTATTTTAACGGTCCAGACCCCCACAGAGAATAAGGACCTCCCAGTGCCCTCTGCTCTCTCCATCTGCCCCCTGCTGAGCGCCTCTCACACTGTCAACAACAACACTACAGGGCCACGGCTGCTCCCTGCTCCCGGGTTCGATTCCCAGAAGAAATATACCCTGATCATTTACTGACGACCTCGGGGTGCACAATAAATCAGCAAATGGCCGTTATCGCCACATGTGGTGATGAAATATCTACTCTCTCCTAAATTCTGTTGAAATAAGTTTAGTTGCTCTTGATTTGAGTTAGTAAGAAATAAAATCCTTCGGTGGAATGTACTAAAAAAAAAAACTTCTTATTGTGCTTTTAAGTAGATAATATGATTACATTTACTTGAAATAAGTTGTTGTTTTTTTATTACAAAGTGCAAAAATACCTATTCCAGTTTTAGACAGTGACTTCAATTTTAATGCTCACATCAAAGCTCTAACTAAAACTATTTATCATTTAAAACAAATGACAGACAGACTCATTCACACAAGCAAAGCAGAATCTATAGAATCAATAAGTTGAAAACAAATATAAAAATCGCAACAATAACAGGTCCAAGACAAATGAAGGCCCTGCCAGACTAAAGTTGAAGGTATTTCCAGTGGAGTGGGCCCTCGTGATTTATCGAAATGTTTCATACTTGCCTTTAAGAGCGCTCAGATCACAGGAGAAACACACTCACTCTGCCTGCATGTGCGGCAGCCTTCAGCCACTATGGCAGCACACTCTCAGAGGAATCACACTTTATGAAAGTCCATCATTTCTGTAATAGTTATATTCATTATTAATACTGGGACATAAAACACTCAAATGTAAAGCATTTGTTCATGTTTCATCAACCAAATATTCAGTTTGATGATTCTTGTATCGGGGATCTCGCTCGCCCAAGGCCTTAACATTTCTACAGGCGCTTCATAATCAGAACAGAATCTAGAACAGAATCTGGGTTCAATCACATCATTAGACAGCCTCTTTGATGCATGATGTGGTAACATGATGTTACCACATC
Source organism: Neogobius melanostomus (assembly GCA_007210695.1). Taxonomy (NCBI): domain Eukaryota; kingdom Metazoa; phylum Chordata; class Actinopteri; order Gobiiformes; family Gobiidae; genus Neogobius; species Neogobius melanostomus. Next base: position 32,247 of record VHKM01000550.1, read on the forward strand.
ATGTTAACCAGTTATCTGCCAGCTTAGGGTTAGGGTTAGAGTTAGTGTATTGACAGGAGAGTTTACAGCCTATAGGTGATACCTCATTTGAAAGCCAAGACTTTCTAGTTTCTAAAACTATGTGTGAGATCAGTGTGAGTGAAACACAACTTACATCACATTTGCCGTCCCTAACCCTAACCCTGACACTAATTTTGAATGGTGAGTTAAAGCTTTAACTTTGACAGCCCTAGTTATTATTCTATTTTTATTATAGACATTTCCCGTTACTGTGAAGCGTTGAGTTGCACTTTCGGATTGAGCTAAATCTGAACAAGCTTCTGACTCATGCTTTGTTTACACACTAGCTGATAGACAATGGTCATCACCATAGTCATTCTGAACATAACGTGAAGTACAGATAAAGTACAAACACGTAGACACAAACACTGACTCATTAGCAGTGTTGGGGGGTAACGTATTACAAAAGTAACGAGTTACAAAAATATAGGACTTTTTTCAGTAATTAAGGAATATAACATATTACACAAAATACTGGAATATATTAGTCACTACAATTCAAGTAACTCAAGTTACAAGTGCATTTAAATATATGAATGAAAAAGCCAAAGTCCCTCTGAATAAAGGACACTGGTGTGTAAGATGTGCAGCTGTGTGAAGCTAACATCGTCAAAACAAATTAAAGAGAATGGAGGAAAGAGAAGGAAAAGAAATCTTTGACTGTGGTTATGCTCGGTGGCTTTATTATTATTTTCAGTTTATATTTTGCCAAAAGTAACTCAAAGTAGTTTAACTCAGCTACATTTTTGAAACAGTAATATATAATACAAACATATTACATTTTCATAGCTGTAACTAATACAGAATATATTACAGTTTTAAAGAGAGGGTGTCTGCCTACCAATGAATCCGGACAGCATGAAATGTGCTTTATGAATAAATAAAATTACTCAAATCAAAGAGAAATATTCTTCATTTCAGTCATTTTAACTTCTAAACATCTAAACACTGCCTGAATAAACATTTGATCTGTGCAACACTACAGAGGAACACTGCAGGAGTGTGGAAGGGCATCAGGATAATCCTCCTGATGCTCTGCAGATCTGAGTCTAACAGTTATTGTTGACACCTTTGGACTCTTTTCTCTACTTTTATATTATGTTTGTGAGTAACATTTCCATCGAAACCTCACATTTAAAACATTCCATCCCGAACAGCGTCATTGTGGATCAGTGAAGTGTGATGGCATCGGAGCTCTTTATGGAAAATAAAAGCTTTTGACCTGTATTTTGGTCCGTAAAGTGGGTCCCCATTGAAGCGGCAGCGGGATATTGTCGTGTGAGAGAGCGGATTATTATCGACAGCAGATCGATGTTTAGAATGAAGACATTTGTGCGAGAGCGGCGGCTTCACGCCCCATTAGAGATCACTCCAATGCCCCGCTCCATTTCACATCAATCCCCTCAGTCTGTGTCAGTCTCTGAACCTCTACCGCTAAAAACATGTACAATAGATCAGGATGAATGTCAGTGCCTTGTTTTAAGGGTTTCTGGTAGGTTCACTGAATGGAATGCATGCATATGCATAACCATGGAAACAGTTCTACCAGCAGAGAAATCCCGACAAACAATTGATCCTGGAGCGTTATAAGAGGCCTCTGTGATTGAAAGAGTCATGCTAACCACCTTACAGCCGCTGGGTCTTAAAGGTCAAATATACAGTACCCCTTCAACTCATTTTGCCACGCTATGGTCCACAAACATAAATATACTTAGTTTTTACATGAAAGACACACACTGAGTGACACACAATCGTGAAGTGAAATGAAATTTACACATGATTTTGAACTTTTTTTATGATCTGAAAAGTGGGATGTCCAAAAGTATCTATACCCCTTTCCTTTTAGTGCCTTCAGAAGTTGCCTGATGATTTCTGAATGATCACATGACCTAATGACTAAATAGAGTCTACCTGTGTATAATCTAATGTCAGTTCAAATACAGCTGCTCTGTGATGGTCTCAGAGGTCTGTTAACAACATGAATGTTGGTGATAGCATACTGTGATGCTCTACATAAGGAATAATAAAAATATTAATCATAAAAAGAAATAAAATGCAAATAAATGTACTGACGATAACTATAGAGCCCCCCCCCAAAAAAACACAGAGAAAAAACATTCAGCATAAGATGACACAAAATATAACACCGGCACACAAAACAAAACAAAACAGATCAGTTCTATGTGTTCTATATAAGTGAGTGTGGCATGACGGGTGGAGCTAGGTAGCAGAAGGGTTGATAGCGATGGTCATTTAACCTTAGCTTCTATTGTAAAAGGTTGGGGATGTTTGCACAACAACGCCACCGAGTGGTCAATCTCGGATTTGGACCAAAAGTGTATCTACCAAATTAAGGTCACACAGATTCGTTAATTGATGACAGACACTCGTTCCATAGAAAATATATAAGTTAATTTATTTTACATTTGATGGGTTAAAAATGCTTTCAGTCACTGCATTGGTGACATTTCAGGGTTCTCCAAATACAATAAGTTTCTCTTCACGACATTTCAGGGGTCTCCAAAACCATACGTTCTCCATAACAAAACCGGAGTTAAACGATGGGCAGCAGTTAAACTAAAAATAGAACAGAAATATAACAGAAATATAATAATACAACAGCAGAACAACAGTTGGTTCTCAGTGTTCCGGGCTCCAAATAGCCGGGGCGTACCTATGAATGAAAGTAAGGATGTTGTTAGCGAAAGGCTGCAGCAGTTGGGCTTGGCTACACCTGAAAAGCGGATGGTTGGGAGCAACATACCGTTCCCTGCCTCGGTAAACCAGAGCTTGACGCTTTTAGGTGGTCGGAGGCCCACACGGCGAGTCCGACCGGACGAAACTGGGCACGCGAGATCCATGGCAGCTACAAACAACCGCACCACGGGCTACAAACAAGCATCAAATTAGCTTCGGCCGGCTAACAGAAGCAAAGCTAGTACTACTACTACTATTATTCAGCCTACCTTCACACAGCCAGGCGGACACACAAGGGCAAAGGGAGCCAGCGTTAGATGCGCTCGACAGAGGCACTAAAAAGAAATGAATTAGATCTAATGCCTAACTTATATTAATAAAGCGGAGGTAAATGCTATACCTGAGGATGGAGAAGCGGTCGGCACACAACCAGGAAGTGCTTGAGGTGAGGGGACGAGAAACTAAACCAACTCTTCTTTTATAGTCATGGCGCTGCCAGCCGGCTGGGAGGAACACAACAAGCGCCTTGCTACATGAGTCTTTAGTCTGGACTTGAACAGCGGCAGGTCAGTGATGACTATCTGTCAAGTGTCCCGTTTTGGCCAGGAAACTACTATATTTTGCCTCTTTCCCACCGTCTTCCCGTATTTGTTTTATCCCGTAAATTTCCTGTATTATTACAAAATATTAAAATGCCCGAGTGGCAGTTATCGCGAGGCTGCGTAGCTGGAAATGACCATATTTTCACCCTTCTTGGAGCTTGGTTGGGCTGGTAAGACGGCTCACAGCAGGTGCTAGAAAATGCCCTGTATTTTCAAATCTAAAACTTGACAGGTATGGTGACGACTCGCAACTAGACTGGGAGCGACTTCAAGTTCGAGAGCACAATCGCCCATGGCCTGGACCGAGACCAGAGCACATCCAAAACCATCTGAGAGGAGGAGTGCAGGGCTCTGCATGGGCGGCGAATACTATACTAAAATACTGATTGTTTTATTCTTTTTAGTGCAGGAAAATGCCTGCCTGTCTGTATGTCGTCATGACACCTGCTGTCTTGCCTTGAAATGGTAAGGGGGTTTACCTCTGGGACATGCTATGTGGTAACCCAGCATCTACTTAAGGTTTTGTTATGTTTTAAGGCAATCGTGTCCATAGCGTCCAAGCTCGAGCTTGATAGAAGCGACTCTAAGCTTAGTGGCATGTATAGCTTGTTGTCTCTTGTCCATGAGCTCCAAAATTAAATACCGTAATTTCCGGCCTATACGCCGCAACTTTTTTCCCACGCTTTGAACCCTGCGGCCAATATGACGGTGCGGCCAATATAGAGCCGCCAACAGGCACTAGAACTAGAGGCACTCTCTAGCAGTAAATGCAAAAGTGAGACGGGACTTCTAATCAATGCTGCTCTTGGCTGAGGAACGGTAGATGAGTAACTTTTAAGATGATGAAGGCTCACTTTAGCCTAAATGTGGAAGGGCTTTGCTCGCCCTAACGCACCGAAACGCCTTGACGCGCTGCAAAAGAGCCGCCTCCTTTATTTTCTATAAGAAAACAGAACGCACACCGAGGTTACAGTGACTCGCGGCGACGCTGGACCCCACGCCACGGTTCTGCTGAATCCAGACACGGCGCCGCGGAGGAAAACACAGACTTTTAACCTCCTGCAGAGGCACAGAGGCGGGTCTGGTCATGACAGACAGGGAGAGCGCTGTGAACTTTGTTTGTTTGGACGAGAGAAGCAGCGGAGACAGAGAAACCATCATCAGGGCTCATGCATCAGGGGAAGCATGTTAAACTCGTGTCTGTCTCCAACTCACTATTACTGGCCATTTCTGCGTGTCTTTTTTACGCGTTTATCACTGCTGTCCCTGCCGCTCTCCCTCTGCCTGCAACTGGACCTTTCTCCGGGATGAGGTGTCTCTTCCTCCTCATCTGCACCATGGGCCGCTCTGAGCGGATGCACAGCACTATGAAAACCTGCGGCTTGTTTTCGAGTACGGCCTGTGTGTGTACAAGGCCGCAAATTTAGCTGACACGGCTTTTAGTAAGATGCGCTTCATTGGCCGAAATTTACGGTATTTCCCACAGAGAACCATGGCCTCGGATTAGGAGGATCGGCAAACTGCCCAGGGCAGCTGAAGGTCCTAGTTTGATGAAGATAAGGTATATGTCACGGGCACGAGCGGACTGATTTAAAGTGTGTTTTATGGTGCATGTTTTTAAAGTTGGTTTTATACTCAAGCTCGTTGCCCTGGCAGCCCCGCCCAAGTTGATTGCCCCAATGAGACACACCTGCACCTTGACTGTGCAGGGGGTAGAAAAGGCGGAAGCGGGTTGGCACAAGGCAAGACAGAGACAAGACACAGAGGACATCACGAGTGCCTGGGGGCAGGGAGGCATGGCCCGCTACGGGCCGCCGTTACGGCGGCGGCAACAGCAGCAGAAGCAGCAGGCTGAGGAGCCAGAGAAGAAGGACTGACTGGTGTCCGCAGGAGGAGGAGGCACGGACGAGGCGCACAAAGGGCCCGAGCAAGCAAGTCCGACTCCATGGACTGGACACAACGTGATGCGTAGGTGGGCACGTAGGTTGGCACGCGTGATAGTGGCGAGCGAGAGGCGCTTTCGGGGCAGGGATGGGCAAGGGTACCCCCTTCCTCGAGGACCTGACTGACCGCACCTCAAAGCACCCCCTCTCTATTTTTAGTACTTTTTATTCCCCCATGTTTTAAGTAGTAAGTAAGTGCTTTATTGTCATTGTACAACTGTACAACGAAATAGTGTTCAGGTGTTAGTCCTGAGCTGCTGCGGCTGAGCCGCGCTGCCACTGTGTCAACTTGACCCACATGACCTTGGAGGTCGGGGGAACTGTAGCACTCAGAAGAAACCTGGCTGGCTGCCCTCTGTCTCCTCTGAAATGGTGCAGCGCCTCGTGGGTTTGTCCCTGTTTCAGAGCATGGTGTCCTGCACTGGTCAGCTCCACTTCCTCCTTCCTCTTCCCCCTGCAGCTCCCTCTGCTTCACAACAGTCTTTCTTGGTTGGTCTTTCACCATCTCTTGTTTGTCCTTTTTTGTTTCCTGTAGCTCCTCTTGTGACGCCTCCTCTGTGCTGCAGGTGTGGGGGCTCTTGGTGTCTCTTCAGTGTCTCAGAAGAAGACATTTGTAGGTCTCAAATGGGTTTAGCTGATAAGCTAGCATTTTGTTTACCTTTAAAAAGCTGCTTTCTTCAGGACCATTTTAGACTCTCAAAGTAAACAAATCCATCAAACCTCCACAAAAATTCTGCAAAGATGTACAAAAGTATCTAGAAAAACAATGTGGAACACAGAAACCACAAATGCAGTTCCCAGAAAAAGGCACAAAACTCAGCTGCACAAGGAGAGAGGGAGGTCGCCCCCTGTTTAGTCCTCTTTTAATGAATGTTTTACCCCGACTTTTAAAATACATTGGTAGAACTATTTATGTGAGTGATTATTTACATTATTTACATTAATATTGTAGCAGTGCAGAAAATAAATAAAGTAACAGAAAAAAAGTAACAAGAACTCAAAAGGAGTAGGCCGAAGCAAGAAGGCTTGTAAGTGCCTACCCCCATATTCAAAATGAATTTACATTCCAGATACAGTGATACAACATAACACTTTACATTACAAATTCCTGGATTACACAATTACAATTGTCCACATTAACTTTACGTACAGCAACTTTGCTAAAGAAGAACATTCATGTTTAACAAAAGAAAATCACGTAATGATTACAAAGTCTACCAAAGTAAGAAGACAACACGAAGATAGACATGTATGCAGTTTACCAATATGTATAAGCATTTATTTTAATTTTATTTTATTTACAATTTGTACTTTTCTTTTCTTTTTCCTCTTTCCCATTTGCTTAATAACCATAACCAATCTTTACTTATAAACACCAGTCACAGTAGGCGGCACGGTAGCACAGCAGTTAGCGCTCGTGCTTCACAGCTGGAAGGTCCGGGTTCGATTCCCACCAGGGACGGGCCTTTCTGTGTGGAGTTTGCATGTTCTCCCCGTGTCTGCGTAGGTTTCCTCCGGGTATACTCCGGTTTCCCCTACCACTAAAAACCATGTACAATAGGTCAGGATGAATGTGAGTGTGTTTGAGAGTGCACATGGGGGACGACATATGGAAATTAGCCCAAGGCTACAATCCGGTGTGGCTTGTTCATTAACTTGCACTGTCCCTACCAAATAAACCATTCTAGTAATTGAACATTGATTTAGTTAGTATTACATAATCAACACGACCCATTGTTATTGACATTTCCATCGTAAAAATATTAGTTGTGATTGTTTTATTGTTTGTTTTGTTTGTTTATGTTGTTTGCCTTGTTTAGGTGCCTTATAGGTGCCTTATAAAGCCAGGGTGTAATATGGCCAGTTGGTAGAGGGCAGTAGCCCGCCATCAGCAAGCCCTCACCCTGCTGCCCTAACTAGTTGTTGTTGTGAGACAGATCTGAGACCTATGCTGGGTGGTGCATTTAAAAGACAAGATTTATGAACCTGTTGACAGGGGGGGCCCTCCACCAGGTCCATCTCTTGCCAGCCCTCATTCAATATTGTTTAATAGTGACCAGTGGAAACAGGCTGTTACAGCATTATTGTTATCTTTTGCTTATTCATTTCTATCCAGTTCCTTTAATTCATAACAACTTAAACTTAGAGATTGGTGACATTGGTTCTATCAGCAATGATATGGTTAAAACAGTGGCGTACTGGGACCTCATTTCAGCCCGTGAAGTTAGAGAAGACCGTCCCACTTTTCTGTGGGTTTATAGCTCAGTGATAGAGCGCTGGTCTCTGGTGCAAGAGGTCCCAGGTTCAAGTATGGCTTTGACATTTTCGAACGCTTTTTTTTTTTAGCGCTCTTTTTACACGGGCCGCTGCACACCCAGTCTGAGCCTGATACAACTCCACAATCAGCACCAAGTTATGAAGATAAAAATATTTATTTGTCCACTTTTCTACCTTTCACTGCCTCTTTCTCTCTTTACTCACGCGGACACTTGTCTCCGCAGGATTGGACTGCACCAATTTCAACTAAAGTGGAGGGGTGTTCCACTTAAACACCCTTAAACACCCCTCTGAGTTAGTTCAATGTCAAATGGTACAATAGGCCAGGATGAATGATGTGTGTGAGTGAATGTATGGTGGTGGTCAGAGGGACCGTTGGCGCAGATGTGTGCAGTCGCGAATGCGCTTCTGTCAGTCTCCCCCAGGGGAAACTGAAGCTACTAAGGTAGCTTACCACCACTGAGTATGGAGTGAATGTAAAATGCTCTCATGTACAGCGCTTTGTGACCATGTCTGTGAAAGGCGCTATATAAATAAAGATCTTCTTCTTCTTCTTTCCCGCCACAAGGATGAAAAGTTAGATGCAAAAATCTTTTCTGATTTTGACACATTTCCCCCTCGTGGGGGCGGCCCAGCCCTAAACAGTGCCGGGAAACCTCCCGACTCTCCCTATGGCCAGCACGCCTCTGGGTTAAAACAGATTCACAGTATAAGTAATACTTATAATTATCTATAGGTAATACAAAAATACCTATAGATACTAAGTACAAGGTCACATGTCTTTAGCATATTTCTCAAACACATTTCTCTTATACTGTTTTTTGAATTGTTGTAGACTATCAGCACCTTTTAAGGGTTCCTCTAGATTATTCCACAGATTTACACCTCTCCGGGTGATACAATTACTTTTTAGGGTAGAATGAATACATTGTACTTTCAGATTATGAGATCGTAGATCTTAGATCGTAACTTCTTAGATCGTAGACCCTTAGATCGTAACTTCCCTCTCTTTTGCCAAACATTTGTTGTATATTGCTAGGGAGCTGATTGTTTGCTGCTTTATATATCTGTAACAAAGTATTATATTTTATGAGGTCATTCATGATGTTGGATTTTAAGAACAATATATTTGTATGGTCTCTATATCCGACATTGTGAACCATTCTAATAGCCTTCTTTTGGAGTCTAAATAAAGCCTGTAAATGACTATTGAAGGTGTTTCCCCAGACCTCAGAGTAGGGCTGGGCAAAAAATCGATTTCATCATCATGTAGCTTAAAACGACTTTTATTTTGCAAACTCAAGTTTTTTTTCCACCACAGTTTTTTCGGACTTTTTCGCATTTCGTCCTTGTGGGTTACCATAGCGCGGTGTGAGACAGCCTCCTCCCCCGCGTAACACCGTCAAAACAACAACATGCGCGATGGAAAGCGATTACAGAGATTAAGAATCTAATGATATGAATGAAGTTTGTCCCTTGAGTTGCTCATATTTGCGAGGAAAAGGCTCAGGATTTGCATCTTGGATGAACTCTGACAAGTTGCACCACTACCTTGCTAGCTAGCTAACTTTCCTAACTTTTAGCCTGACGCTAACAACACGGTGAAGAAAACCACAATGCAAACGCGGTTTAAGGCTAATAATAATATCCTTCTGATCTGGAGCGCTCACGTGAAGTCTCAGGACAAACTCATATACGTACTTCTCTCCCCCTCTCTCTGTCATAGACATATTATTAATAGACCGTCATTCCTCACTCCTCCCCGTTTACCACAATGACCACGTTCGAGGGGAAATCATGGCGGATTTACAGGCTCCTCCTCCCCAGCTCTGACGAAGCATGTTCCTAATAAGGGCATAAGGGGGTCACTGTAGACTCGTCCCTTGCGTGACGTGTAGCTCGCGCAGCTCCAATGCCAACAGTCAGACCCCCGTTAAGTAGGAGATTTCTAAAAATTCATGCTACCATAACCAGCCCGGTGCCCCAGATTGTTTTTAACCCAGCGTAATCACAGGAGGAATATCTAGCTATAGCCACTTCTAAAACATTAGGCACCGGGCATTAAAGCTGTTTTTAACGTGTCTAAAGTCCAATGCATTCCAATGGGGGAATAGCGGCCATATGGAGGTACTACAGCAATAGCGGAGCAATGGCGGCCTCCAGTGTCGTAGTCACAAAGCAGAGCAGTCAGCGGCCATTGCTCTCTGTCCCTCCTGCGTGTGTGTATCTGTGTGTGTGTATCTGTGCGTGTGTGTATCTGTGCGTGTGTGTGTGCGTGTGTGTATCTGTGCGTGTGTGTGCGTGTGTGTATCTGTGCGTGTGTGTATCTGTGCGTGCGTGTATCTGTGCGTGCGTGTATCTGTGCGTGTGTGTATCTGTGCGTGCGTGTATCTGTGCGTGTGTGTATCTGTGCGTGCGTGTATCTGTGCGTGCGTGTATCTGTGCGGGCGTGTATCTGTGTGCCTGCCCCGATCGGGAGAGAGACGCGAGAAACAGGGAAATAGTGGATCCTTTGAAAACTATGAAAACTACAATAGATTTGACTCATGTTGCAGAGGCACATGTCCCAAACGCGTTAATACTCACAGGTCTATCCCCAGGCTCCTGACACTAAAACAAGTAAACTGCACAGAGCCAGGTGAACTTACAGGAGCATTTTACTGTGATGGAGATGAAATAATATTGCTACAATTATCTGCACCTTCATCTTATCTTCTGTGTTATTTCAGATAAAGGTAGAGATTTAAGTGAATTTAGATGAATAAAGAGAAGAAAATAGCTGTATAATGAATTTGCCCCATCTAAAGGCTTTGTTTTTGAAGTATTTTGTCAGATGTATATCATATCACCCTGCCCTAATGCCAGAGGCTCATTTACCTTTTATTTTGGGATTGTTTTACGCATTTTAACTCTTGAGGACAATCACTGCAATAAAGTGGCACTTTTGACAATATATCTGAATCTGATCTGTAGTCATTTTTATTGGAAGAAAAAAATCGAAAATCGAATCGAAACTCGAATTTTTCTTTAAAAAATCTGAGATTTTCTTTCAGGCAAAATCGCCCAGCCCTACCTCAGAGCAATAATTTATGTACGGTAGGATTAAGGAACAGAGAGCCTTGTGTTCCAGAAAAAATCTACACTTGCCCATTATGTCCACATTTTTCGCCATTTTCCCACGAATGTTATCTATTTGTGGTCTCCAGCTAGCCTTATGACTGAAGATCACACCCAGAAATTTATATTCCTTTACTTGTTCTATTCGAGTATTGTCAATATTGATTTGAATCTGTACGTCACTATTCCGTTTACCAAATAGAATCATTTTTGTTTTCAATATGTTCAGCGATAATTTATTTCTATTAAACCATTCTTTGAATTTGTATAATTCTGTTGTGACCTCTGAGACAAGCAGTTGTAGATCTTTGCCGGAACCCAGAATTGTTGTGTCGTCCGCAAATAATATACATTTTAACTTCGTTGATACTTCACACAGATCATTTATGTACAACTAAAACAATTTAGGTCCTAATATAGACCCCTGGGGGACTCCGCATACAATGTTCCTCCGTCCTGATACATGTTCATTAATTTGTACGTACTGCTTTCTTTCAGTCAAGTATGACTTCAACCAATTGTTAGCAATCCCTCTGATCCTGTTATTATTTAGTTTCTTTAAGAGTATTTCATGATCTATAGTGTCAAAGGCTTAGGTCTATGAATATACCCAATGAATACAGCTTATTGTCAATATTGTTGGTGACTTCTTCACTTAGATTGATTAATGCTTGTGCAGTTGACCTGTTTTTTCTGAACCCATACTGACAGTCACTGAGCAAGTTATGTTTATTCACAAAACTGTCCAAGCGGGCGGCAAAAGCGTTTTTCCAGAATTATTTTATCCTTTTAACCTGGTTTTATCATTGGCTACACCACACCACAACATCCTCCAGTGAACATTAAGCCTGTGACATATTCAACAAATGACATAAACAAAGAGTAGATCTGCAGAAGAGCTGGGGCCACCTGAAGCTGCCATGGACCATATTTGAGAAACCCTGGACTGCCCTTTATAAACAATGACTAATCTATTGTGTGATAAAGTTATTATGTAACTTCTCGAAACACGCATTAAATGGGCCGTAGACGTCTTGCTGCATCCACTTCACTTTTGAATTCAATTTTTGTTTCTGTAAAAAGTAGAAAGTTTGTTTTTTTGTCAGTAGAAAGTCGAATATCCCTGGAGCTGAAACTGACCTGAAAAACTTCCTGCTTAAACAGAGCTCTGTCCCACTGACCCCAAAGCCTCATGGGAGTTGTAGTGTTCTCACACTGGACACCTGCTGCAGGTGAGAGCGGTCGTGATGTCATCAGTGAGGTCATCAGAGAGGTCAGAGGTCATGGCCGACTTCAGTTTCAGTGTTTTCAACATCAACAATAAACTCTCTCTTATCCAGAAGCTCGTAGTGAGGCGAAATGGTCTCAAGTCTCCAGATTATTGCGGAGATTTCCAGTTGCGCCAAACGGAAATATGGCCTGAACATTTGTCCAAGATTTTTCTTTAAAGATTTAAAGCATTTGCTACATTTCATTAACCAAATATTCAGTTTCATAATTCCTATAATGGGGATCTCGCTCGCCCAAGGCTTGAACATTCTACACGCGCTTCATAATCACATTTTAGAGACATTTTCTTTGGTGCTGAACAGAAACTTTTAACTTTAAGGTATAAAGTAGAATCTAAGGACAAAATTAAAGTCATTTTCAGTGAAATAGTATAATCAGACACGCCTCTTTGATGCATACGCAACTCTATCTGCTTTTGTTACACCTTGTAAAACGGTTGGAGACCCCTGGCTTACATCATGTAGTTACAAGTATAATGTGTGGCTCTGATACAAAATGATGCCATGAATTCATGATTAATGCGCTTATTATAATTTTTTGGAATAATCGTGAGTTAAAGCTTTAACTTTGACAGCCCTAGTATAAACATTGTTGGCTGCATTCATTACATTTGTGAATGATTTTACTCTTGTCAGGCCAATGATAATAACCAGCAGCCAATAACATAATAATTATACTATTATCGGCCAGTATTATTACGCTTACCACATTTTGAAACTGGACAAATTTATTACGATCTCGGTTCCTATAAAGGACATGTCCACGACGATTTTAACAGACACAGGCATATACCTTTTCAGTTGATAAATAAGTTCTTGAAAGAAATGTCTTCTGGGAAAAGCTTGCGATCCACTCTTAGGCCCTGAACCACTAGTTGAGAACCGCTGATTTCGGCCTCCTGTTCGAAGCTCTGACCTCAGCACACGTTCCCTGTCCCTCCTTTTGTTGCACCGCACTGCCATTTCGTCCCACTACTTTAGATAATGTTCCACTTTTTCCAACGTTTCAGTGAGTTGCAGTTGAAAGCTTTAAGTGGCATATTTCACTCAGTGCATCATATCGGGCGCCCTAACTTTCTGGGTGACTATATTTTGTGAACTACTGGACAAAGTAATTTCTTAACTTGGATAAATGTTATCATGGTGCTTTCATAAAACACATTCATGCTGATATTTTTAGCAGGTTGTATCTTGAAATAACAGCTAATAGAACAAACATTATTTGACTTAAATTATGAGAGATTGCAAGTCGCTTTTTCATACTTTTACTTCTGCTTGAGTAATATTAAAATGAAGTATCTGTTTCTTACTTCAGTGAAACAAATAGGCCTCGTACCTCAATAGCAAAGATAGTTTTGTTAAATACAGATTTGGAGCTGATTGAATTAAACAAAAGAGTCACACTTTTAAAATGCTTCTGCCATTTGTGCTTTTCAAAACCAATCAAATCAATATCAGACTTATTTATATTGTAGTTTGTAGTTTATTGATTTATTTGAGCAGCTTACTTTTCCCCCAAAACATTTTTCAAAATGTGTACAGTTTATGGAAGCTCAAAGGGAGTAGACTGAAGCAAGAAGTGCCTACACCTTGTTCATGTAAATTAAATCACATTTGCATTTCATAATATTACAGTTAAGACATTACATTGACATTATGTGAACAATCCTTCCTGAGTGCATCAGTTATAAAACACAACTATAAACCTGTACATGTTTATGAGCTAACTTTTATCCTAATGTAGTTACAATAACCAAACATACAATTAGCAATAGTCAATTGATTCATTTTGGAAACTCAAAATGGATCATCCCAGCCCTAGAAAGTTTGTGTTTTGTTACTTAAGACTTTATAATAATTTATTTGTATATTTTTTATGGAATATTACAATTTTCACATGATTTCAGGTTTTGTTTCTCATAACTTTTGTCACGACTCAAACATGAATCAAACTTTTACTCAAACAGTTACTCAGTAGTCTACTCAAGTAAAATACAAGTACTTTTTTTACTCTTACATGAGTAAATATTTGGGCCACTACTTTTATTTCTACTTTTAAAGTAACGTTACTCTTATTTGAGTTAATATTTTGGCGACTCTACCTAGCTCTGATTAATTCTCCCTCCACGTCACACAACCTGACCCACTTGTACTAGCTATTATTATTATCTTTTATTTAAAAGACTAAAACCTGATTAGTTTGAAAGGGAACATCATGGGGAACACAGTGAACTCCTGTAAACTTCCACCTGTGGATCTGTGTACCACGTGACTCAACGCGGAAGCGGAAACGGAGGGGAGCCAACAGCTGACGGCGCAGATCGGGCAGAGGAGACAGGAGGTGCCACTCTGACACGGCTGCTGCACGAAACACAGGACACATCCAACATATATTACCGTTATCGTGGCGAAGCTACATAGACAGCATTGGTACTTCAAGTAAACAAAGAAGAATACCAGGGGCATATCTTACATAATAATGACATACCAAACAAGTCAAAGGAACTTCAACATGGCCTAAAGCGTGCAGGGGAACGAAAAACAGACAAAAAAAAACCAAACAAGCATCTGTAGCGTCACTGTAGATTGAGTTTCTGATGTACATTCAACACTTTTTTAATTTTTTTTATTGCGTTTGGGTCATTGGATGGGGTGACTGATTTGACGTTTATTGAAAACTAAAACGAAACCTTTCCAGACTTGGACAGAACCATATTTTGAAGTGTTCTTTCCCCCAGAGAGTTCTATTTTATATATCAAATTCCAGCCTAATTATTGAGTGTGGAATTTTATAAGAAAGAAAAATTGAAATGAAAAAGGCGAAATTTTCCACTAAGAAATGGGTTGTTTTAACACTAAACAAGATCCAAATCCTCTATGAAAAAGTATCTGTGACTAATATGTAAAAAACAAAAAAATCCATAAACCTTGCTCAATCCATTATTCAGATTTTCACGCCAACGATATCTGCAATTTTGGACAAAATTAGGCACAAATTGCCTTTTATAAAAACATTAAATTAAAAAAATGTGGGGAAAAAAATCTCATTTAAATTATATGTATGTCTCTACAGCAAAAGTTTCAAATCGATATCTCTCCATTTGAAAAGCAGCCCGTTTTTGTCCCGAGTGACGCTCTGTCCTCACGCCTATCAGCAGCTAGCAGCTCAGGCTAATCCTGCTAACGGCTAACGGCTAAGGCTAGTGGCGCTGTGATGGCGGAGCTGGTGCAGGGACAGGCCTCGATCAACCAGCCGGCGCTCAAGTCCGACGGCCTGGTGGACGCCTTCCAGCGGGCTCGGCAGGTAAGAGACACCCCCGGGGTCCGCTCTGGTTCGACCCCGGACCGAACCGCGGCCGTTTTCCGCCAAGCCGACACACTTTTTACCGGGGCCAGTCCCAACTTAACTTCGCCAACTTAGCAGGCTAGCGCAAGGGGGATGCTAACCGCGGGGGAAAGCGCGTAGAAGTTGGACTTAACGGGGTTTCTTCGAGGACGCGGCGGGTTTGCGGTGGCCTAAGCGGCTCAGGGGGGAGTTTGAGAGGAGTTTGCGGAGCTGTCACCCCGGTTAGGAGCGCACCGAGGCCTGGGTAAAAGGGGAACGGCGACGGAGGGGGGCTGCACAGAAGTTTGGCCACACGTGTCACTGAGCTCTCTCAACCTGTTGGTTCGAAAAACACTCGAAAACCGGGCATTTCGTCGCCTCGATCGCGGCTAACTCGCGCGATCGGGCTCCGTGCTGGACTTTTATACCCGTGAGATCGTTTATTAGTGGGGTATTTGTGCATCACAGCCCTTTTAACCCAGGCTTTTGCTCCCCTCGTATAGGCTGATGTTTACTGTAAGTTGGTGCGAAACTAGGCTGAGTTATGTAACGAGAGGACGGCCATATACAGGAGCCGCGGAGGTGTGTCTGCTGCCCTATAGACCCCCAGGGGGACACCGACGAAATCGAGCCATTAAACAAACAAACAAACAGTGCACTGCATTTAAATGTCCACTTCTGACGAGCCAAACAGCTGTGCGGATCTGCAGACGGGTTGCACTTTTCGGAGGCGCTTTGTGCTAAAGTTTTCAGCCACCGCTCCGGTCTCGTTTGGCACAGCGACATGTTGATCCGGCCGCGAGGCTACAGGTAAAGCAAGAAACTCCACTAGTTCAACCATTACTCACTCCAGGTGCACTTAAGAGAATATTTGGATTCGTAATGGCTTCAAAACACGTCGCAGTTGATGTTTTCTGGTGTCCAACGACACCGGATTCCAGGGTTATTTAGAGTAGCTAAAGTTGTGCTCAAGTGAATAATTCCGCTCCAGAAGCCAAAGGTCGTGGGCAGAAAAAAATACCCCAGCCATGGGCATAGGAAAACATGGTTTAGGAGCCACTATTAGCTTTTTTAGCCCTGCTCTCTTGTGTCTTTTGAAAGCTGTCCAGATAAAGTCCTGGCCTAATCTGCACTCATTAATCGTTTATTTAAAAAAAACTAAACTAAACTACCATACTGTACGAGTGAAGTATTTAGCTGAAAGTACTACACATGTACAAATTAACAGTTTAGACAAAAGACCTGACCATGATCATATGAATAACAAATGTACAACAATGATATAGTCTTTTTATATGGCTTTACTCGAAATTCCTTTCCATTGCATCATTCCTTTGAGTGTGGAGCGGTACACATTGTGGCCACAGCTGTCCTAAGGCTGATTGACTTAACAAAACGTGCCTGCCAATCTGTGCCTAGTGCCTCTGACCACCACCACCACTCAATAATGGGCTCCACACACGGGAGGCGACGTTCCTCCTCTTCATTTCCTATGGAAGTAGACAAGCGACAGGGTGAAAATATCTTGCCCTCCTCCCGCCAAGCGACGGGTGACATTTATGCATGTTAAAATTTCACGCATGTTGACGTGCACACACGTGCTTGCGACATTAAACATTGAAAAATGTTTAACATTTGTCTCTGTCGCCCGGCCCTACCACTAATCATAACGGGCTTAAATGACAAAACAATAATCTGAGAGGGTAAGATTGTTATAAATTCATCAACATTAGTAACCCTGTTTACTTACTGTTTAATATTCAACCAAATCGCTTATCTTTATTTATTTATTCTTTGTTTAACCAGGAAAGTCCCGCTGAAATTAGGAATCTCCAGAGGGGTAACTATTGTACATGTTTTGAGTGGTAGGGAAGACCGGAGTACCTCGGAGGTGATGCGTTTCGCCGGTTGCCATCGTTTGTCGGCACCTATACCTGCGCTTTTTTTTAGGGCGATATGGCAAAAAAATGAATCACAATTTTTTTTTTTCATATTTATCGACCTCCATTTAGATTTTTTCATAATAAAATAAATACATGTAGCTGATTCATGAACTTAGACAGACCGTAACAAAAGTTTTCCTCCAGTTTCATTTAATATAAAAATCTTTGATCGTCTCCAAACTCCTAACTGTAGACCTGTCTATTTATAAAAAGTCCCAGGAGGATTTTTGAGATTGACCAGCTCCGTGCTTTTTGACCAAGAACTCAAAAGCTGTCATTCCACATAGTGCGACCTGACCGTGCACGCATCGACTCTACCCCGCAGACCTTTCGGTTTCCACCACACACACACACACACGCAATTGTTGTGGGCGTTGCCCCCACAGACGAGCGCGCTGTACAGATGGTCATTAAAAGTTTTTAGAGCCACGATGAGAACAGAAGTGAACAAATGCTGTCATCTGGTGGGAGTTATGGAATCATTCAGAGGAGCCAAGCTGTATTAAAACAGAAAAGAAACCACTAAATACAACTATGAAGGTAAGCTACATGCAAATGTTATGCTAACACCAGCTAAAGCTGCACTAACAATGGCTAAATGCTAATACTGGCAAAATCCCCTTTTAGCACAGTGGTACGATGATGTGAAATATTAAGTCCGTGTGACCTGTGTGTCAATAGTGAGGGCTGTCCACTCTCTCGTTGGCCAATCAGAGGCCAGAGTCTGTTCATGTCACATCAGACACGGGTTAGCGCGCTTTGGCCACAGCCAGAGGTCGGGCCCAAAACCTATACCTGGTCAGACCGGTTTGGCACTGGCCTTTGTTATGGAAAAGCTCGACAAACCGGGTGAAAGAGCCATTCGGCTGACACGCGCCTGCATGTGGAAAAGAGCCTATAGACTGCCCTGATCGAACTACAGACCTTCTGGTTATGGGTTGACTTCTTGCCTGCTGTGCCACTGTGTAATCTCTGAGGCATCTCAGTGGGACTTTTCTGGTTAAATAAAGGTCAAATAAATAAATTAGGAAATTCTAATCCAATCAGGAAATTCTAATTTAGTAGCAGAGTTTACCCTGAAGGGGGCGCAACCCATTGGTTTTCAGGCCAAAGTTAGGATTTAACACATGTTTGCGCTATAATGTCAGAATAATGTCAGGGACCAGTGGACAACACTATGAGACACCCATTGAGACAGTTTATCAGTAAAAAAAACTTGATTTGGTGTTTAGTTGCTCTTTAAGTCCACCTGAAGGGGCTCCCGACTCGAGGGTCTTTTGAGTGTGAATCCACAGACTGTAAATAAAGAATGGACTGAGGGCGCCTTTAGCACAGGCTAACTGAAGCTCCTTCATGCTAGCATTTTGGCTGGGTTTTTTCCTCATATTTAGGAACAATTTTTTCCTCATATTTATATCAATAATGTTCAGTAAAAGTTTCCAGTTTCCAGTCTTCTCTCGAGTGTTCATGCTCCGGGACGAGTTTGAAAGTGTGCACCGTAAACTGAATGTTTCACACCAAATCATAGTCAATCTGAAAAGTTTGAATGGTTTTCTGGAAAGGAAAGCGATTGCGTCGGCCTACTTTCCCGCTGCTGTGTGTCGTTGAGATAAAGCGAGCGTCAGCTGCAGCGGTTCAGAGAAAACGACTGGTACAAACAGGTTTGAACTCAGCTCTGCGCCAACTCCAGCTCCACCATGAGAGAAACGACACCAACCAGGTCACTTCCTTAAAACCAGGGGCAAAACTTGGTGTCTGGAAAAAATGTTTTTTTTGTTTTTTTTTGGAAGATATTATTCAAAACCAAGTTATTGGAGTTTATCACAGGCCTATGATTATACTTTTACCCATCTAATTAATGAAGAAATACAATTATCATTTCTAGGGATGCACAATAATGGACATTTGGACCGATACCAATGAGAAATCAATGTAACAGCTCACAGTTCTGCCCAAAATGTATAAACTCTACCAAAAAACATGAATATAGATCAAATAATGTGATATTGCTTTGGGTTTGGGTTTACTCCATGTTTTACGGTTCCATCATCTGAGCAGGTCCGTCTCGATCCTAGCGCTTCGACAGCCGGGCTATCAGCAGTGGGATGAAGCCGCAGACTCAATGCAATTTGAGCTTATATTTATCGGCGAAAAAGGTCTATCGGCCTATCTGTGATGACATCAAAAATGCCAAGATTTGCATAATATCGTGTAGGCCTGAACGATATGGACACAATTTCATATCTCGATATTCATGCCAGATATCTCGATATTGATACGATACGATATAACTATGGGTTAGGTGAAAACTAAGCATTTTTCAGAAAAATTAAATCATAATACAAAAGAGTGCAGTTTTATTGATGAAAATCTATATCTTTTATATCTTTTTCAATTTTAATATTTTGAATATTCAAATCTCAATACGATAACGATATATTTTTCTTTTGCGATATTGATATCTTGAATGTTCATATCACTATCGATATGATAACGATATATCTTTCATCCCTAATATCGCGCATTCCTTATTTCACGGCGGATTGGGTTGTAACGGCTTTACATCAGGTTTTCGGTATAAAGTTGAGGCATTCAGGGAACGCTTTTCTGGAGCTGAACAGGGAGAAAGCGAGTGAGAGCACCATGTTTATTAGAGAAGATTCAAACTACATGCCTCTCGCAGATTTGTATCTTGTTGCTGATGAAGCTGAAATGTAACAAATGAGCACCGTTATGTTTAACAACTGCTTTAGAATTTATATGCAGCTCAATGCTCAGTTGCATGAAAAATAAGATTCAAAGTTTTTCTTTGTCAATTCATTTCACAATGAAACGAAATGGTTAATTCTCTCGTCCTTGTAAAAATAGACTATATATAAGATGTTAAAATCGCAGTCGCAACATCAGTCAGAAAAATCACAAAGAGCGGTTTTAGATCAATATTGTATTTACTAACAAACTGAGTTTGAGAGTTTTACCTAATGTCTTTTTGAAATTATTTTTTAATGACGTTACATTAATAACAGCTTTTATGATTTGCTTTTTGCGACCGTTTCAAATGTGTTTTTATTCCCTGTGTCATAGGGCGGTGCTTTGTCTGACGGAGCTGCTCTTTTCCCTGTGTTTCCCCCAACCCCAAGGCCGCGCTGTTGCTGTGTGAGGCTAGATATTTTGTCGTGTTTTTGTGAGCTTGTGTGGCGGACGGGCGGAGGTCAGGAGAGCCTCTTGACTCCTGACTCTGTAAAAGGAAAGACGCAAGTCAATGGCAGCAGCTGAGACACAGAGAGGGTGAGAGAGAGGGGGAGATGGACCTGCTTTAGAAGACCATATTTAAAGACCAACACATGCACTTAAAGGACTTGAATGGGCTGAAAATGAGGAGGAAATTAGAATAATAGGCTTTGACAAAGGAGGATAAAATCCCGATCTTAATCAGCTTTTTTTGATGATATTGTTTTATCTTTGTCTGACCATCCACCTCTGCTTTTAGTATCCGTCCAAAAGCAGGACCGTCTGAAACTTTCCCCACAAATGTACTTAACAAGAATGTACCTGATGCTTCATCTTCTGGCTGCCATCTATTGAAAGTATTTTTTCTCCCATTATGTGCATTGATTTAAGCAGCCATTACACATTCGTCTTGAATTTAGAGCCACGCCCAGCCAGCTTTTTGGCTTCCGATACCGACACTGAGGGTTTGAGTATCAGCTGATATACGATAATAATCGATACCAAGAGACTTTCTTAAAAGTGGCTGCTGTGAGTCCATCCATCCATCCATCCATTTTCTTCCGCTTTATCCGGGGCCGGGTCGCGGAGGCAGCAGTCTCAGCAGAGATGCCCAGACTTCCCGATCCACGCACACCTCCTCCAGCTGTTCTGGGGGACCCCGAGGCGACACCAGGCCAGCTCGGAGACATAGTCCCACCAGCGTGTCCTGGGCCTTCCACGAGGCCTCCTCCCAATAGGACATGCCTGGAGCACCTCCCGAGGGAGGCGACCAGGAGGCATCCGGAACAGATGCCCTAGCCACCTCAGCTGGCTCCTTTTGACGTGAAGGAGCAGCGACTCTACTCCGACCTCCTCCCGGGTAACTGAGCTCCTCACCCGATCTCGGAGGGTGCGCCCAGCCACCCTGCGAAGGAAACTCATTTCAGCCGCTTGTATCTGCGATCTTGTCCTTTCGGTCATTACCCAGATCTCATGACTGTAGGTGAGGGTGGGAACGTAGATCGATCGGTAAATCGAGAGCTTTGCCCCCTGACTCAGCTCCCTCTTTCTTGCTGTGAGTGAAAAGTTTAATCTTTTCTCCAGAACATGTCACAGATCAATTATGTCTAGAGGTTGACCAATATGGGTTTTTGTAAGGCCGATGGCTGATGCGATATGCACAGCCGATGGTTTTGGCCGACGGTTTCGACCATTTTTCCAAATGTCATGTCTATAATCCTGTGTATGAAGCGCCTAAACTGTAAAATGTGTCAGTGTTGAACTGTGGACTTGACTGGATCCGTAAAAAACACGGACTTGGACTGGATTGAACAGGTGTAGTAACTCATAAAACAAAAAACGGAATGGATTAGTGGAACGGATTTGTTAGACGCTCGTTTTAACTAGGGGTGTGACCAAGTAACCGGTTAGTAAATCATAACCGGTTAGGAAAAATCAGTAACCGATAACCGAAAAAAAAGTCAAAATGAACACGTATTATTTAGAAATTAAGGCGAGACACGGCAGGTGAAAATATTGATTTTTCACGCAGTGGTCGAAGTGGAGATTTGTATCTATTTTCCTCCCTTTACATCTTAGTTTTCTAGATAAGTTCTGATAAGTGACTGCACGCTCCATTGGCCGTATAGCGCAACTGCGGTCCACTTCTTAAACAAACTGTTAACCGGTTACAATTTTTTCAGTTAACCGGTTACCATTTTTTGTAACCGTTCACACCCCTAGTTTTAACGATCGGTGATTAGCGCTGCATAATAAAAGGCTGTCGTCCTGAGAGGGCAGGGGCGCTGATGGCGGGACGGCCCGCCCTGCCATAATAATGGTAGGGGAAACCCTGCCTATATTTATGTTAAGTAGGTACTTGAGTGTCAAAAATCTGCAGAATTCAAGTCTCTATTTCTTATGGCTCAGAAATTATAAGCATAAGTTTACAACATAAAAATATATAAAATACAATCCGAGGTGTACAAAGCTTTGATCAGTTGCCGTTAGCATTAGCATACTGCTGCTAGCCGTGGTATTTTGTGCTGCGATCTAGCGTACATTAGCGAAGGTAACTGAGCGACTGAATTCTCAGGTTCAGAGCTTCAAAAGCAGCGTGTCCATGTTCACTGAGGTTTAGTTATGTTTTTAAAACGGTGAGCGCCAAAACGGGTATCAGTTTAGTATCGGATTTTGTAATCGAGCTTGTCTGTCTGTGCTGCGCTCTCCCAAGCGTTAAGCTCGTAAACATTTGTCCTTTCGAAACTCCATTTTCACACGTTCCCTCTCTGGGCGACAAATCTCCCTCAGAGTGGACATAAACTGGCCTGCGCTCGCCTGATTTAGACGGTGATTACTTCTCTGGTTTATAACGATCGTCTCAGACCCTGAAGACCAACAGAAAAATATCTCTAAACTCATCAACAAGCTGAAAGAGTCGACCAAAACTTTCCAAATCGTCTGAATCAGTACGAGTTGTATGTTCATCAGTCGCATCACTGCACAAAACGTTCCAGCACCACCTCCTGAAAGATGTGATCTTCCAAGTCCCACTAGGCCTTAGGGCTGGGCAAAAAATTGATTTTATCGATTTTGTAGCTAAAAACGATTTTTATTTTGCAAACTCGAGTTTTTTTTCCTCCAGTTTTTTTTTACTTTTTCGCGTTTCGTCCTTGTGGGTTACCGTAGCGCAGTGTGAGCCATGCCCCCTCCCCCGCGTAACACCGTCAAAACAACAACATGCGCGATGTAAAGTGATTACAGAATGATCTGAATGAAGTATGTTCCTTGAGTTGCTCATATTTGCGAAGAAAGGGCTCAGGATTTGCGTCTTGGATGAACTCTGACAAGTTGAACCACTGCCTTACTAGCTAGCTAACTTTCCCAACTTTTAGCCTGACGCTAACAACAACACGGTGAAGAAAACCACAATGCAAACGCGGTTAAGGCTAATAATATCCTTCTCATCTGGAGCGCTCACGTGAAGTCTCAGGACAAACTCATACGTACTTCTCTCTCTGTCCCTCCTGCGTGTGTGTATCGGTGCGCCTGCCCCGATCGGGAGAGAGACGTGCAGACGCGAGAACTAGGGATATAGTGGATCCTTTGAAAACTATGAAAACTACAATAAATTTGACTCATGTTGCAGAAGCAAGCACATGCCCCAAACACGTTAATTAACTTAATACCCACAACTCTATCCCCAGCCTGACAATAAAACACAAGTAAACTGCGCAGAGGCAGGTGAACTTACAGGAGCATTTTACTGTGATGGAGATTAAATAATATTGCTACAATTATCTGCACCTTCATCTTATCTTCTGTGTTCTTCCAGGTGAAGGTAGAGATTTAAGTGAATTTAGATTAATAAAGAGAATAAAATAGCTGTATAATGAATTTACCCCATTGTATAAAAGGCTTTGATTTTTTTTTTTTTAGTATTTTGTCAGGTGTCATATCACCCTGCCCTAATGCCAGAGGCTCATTTACTTTTTATTTGGGATTGTTTACGCATTTTAACTCTTGAGGACAATCACAGCAATAAAGTGGCACTTTTGACAATATATCTGATGTGCAGTCATTTTTAAGTGCATTGAAGAAAAAAAAATCGAAAATCGAATCGAAACTCGAATTTTCTTTAAAAAATCGGAGATTTTCTTTTCAGGCAAAATCGCCCAGCCCTACTAGGCCTAGAGCAACTCGGGACGAAGCCGGGTCTCTTATGTCTAAGTGGTCTGTGTGTTCTGTGTGTTCTTCTGCAGATGGTGGGGAAGATGGGCGGAGATGGCCTTCCTCACATGAACAGCTCCTCTTCTTCAGTGGAGCAGTCTCTGTACTTCAGTGGCCAGAAGAGAGACGATACAGGTACTAGAAGAAGAAGATCTTTATTTATATAGCGTCTTTCACAGACATGGTCACAAAGCGCTTTACATGAGACAAGTTTACATTCACTCCACACTCGGTGGTGGTAAACTACGTTAGTAGCCTCAGTTTCCCTGGGGGAGATTGATAGAAGCGCTGTCGCGACTGCACACATCTGCGCCAACGGTCCACCTCCATACATTCACTCACACACATCATTCATCCTGCTGCGCTCGCTCGCTCAATTCACCTGGGCAGCGCAACAGCTCGTCTACGCACTAACCCCGCTCCAATAAACGCACCACTGAGAGCGATAAACCGTATGAGACATCGCACTGACGCTGAGGTGAAAGTTATACCGTTGTACCGCTTACGACATGTGAACTTTTACTGCTTTTACTTAGTAGCCAGCGGCAGCGCGCTAATGCATCAGTCTGCACAACAAAGTTACGCTGCAGCTGTACATGCAGTGTTTCCCACAGGTTTGAAGGCAATGTGTGGTGGTCGGACCAGGGGGTGTACTGGTGTTGTCGCGGTCGGGAGGTGGCGCTAGTGATGGGACTTATGGCTCTCTGAATTGACTTTATTTGAACGAAAATGTCACTATTTCACACAATATAAAATCGATATTTCCCTCTATGGAGTTTTTTTTTTTTAATAATAATTAAATAATAACAATCACACAGCCCGATTAAGCTTCTGTTGCTTCATTCACGTAACTTTTCCTCCTCTCCCTCTCTCTCCCTCGCGCAAGAGAGAAGAAAACAACGCAAGTGAAAGAGGTGTTTTGCTTCAACGCGATCTCCTCTGTAACCGTGTTTATTATTTCATTAGGACTTTTATTTCTCAAACGTGTTGCCTTATGCTCACTTTGAGCTCCTCGTGGGGGTGGAGATGACTGGGGTGGACTGAGGAGGAGGCAGTGTGCGGTGATGTTGCTGCAGAGCGGAGTGGAGCTGAGTGAACAGGTGGAAGACGTGAGTGACGGGGCTCCTGTAGCCGCCTCGTCACTCACGGACCCTGCGCGCCTTTTTCTCTCCTATGGCCCAGGACAGTGCTGGCACAGGGAGAGTTTGGGCGCGCCGTTTCCCCAGAGCTGCGCTCTGAAACCGTTTCCCCGTGGGACGTGAGCGCGGCCTGCGTCGTGCGTTCACAAACTGTCCCTCTGCCAATCCTACACTCCTCTCTGCCCCACTCCAGCAGTGACTTTTGTTTCGCAAGCGTGCACAACTAAAGTGACGCCCCTCCCCCAAAGAGGAATTAAAAAAAATACTTCACCTCCGCGAACCCGTTCATATCATTCACTGTAAAGACTCGTTCAAAAGAGCTGGATCGTTCACGACCGACACATCACTATTTGGCGCCCCGTCCTTTAGGTTTTAAATGCGTAAAAAGAAAAAAAATAAATAAATACGAAACGCAATATGTGGCGGGCGGTGTTGATTCTGTGGCGGTGCGCCACAGAATAGTCTGTGTGGGAAACACTGACATGAGACTGGGCACCAAACTAATCTAAGTTTTGCGATGACTGTAGCTTTCATATTTGACAATAGCCATGTGAAACGTGAGAGCATTTACAAGCTAACCTACAAAGCTAACACATAGCCATCATTGCTGTGAAGCTAAATTGACCGGGCAGATTTCCGTGGCTCTGTGCACGCTCTGCGCTCATTTGATGCACGATTGCGGTCAGTGAGGCGAGGGGTGACCTCTCCATGTGGACTGTGTGGTCTGACGTGGTTTCTGCTGATCAGTTGGCAAGTTTACTAAAACCGAACCTGTCCAAAGAGATTTGCGACTTTCAAATATACCAAACCATTTGTAAACTTTTAGTAGCCTACTGTAGCCAAAAGAAAAACCTGATACCATTTATTTTGTATGGTATAAGGTGGCATATTCTGCAGCGTAGGCTATATTCCTATAAATAGTCAGTAAAAGTTTAAAATCTATGTTTAAAAATCGAAAATGTAATATTTGTATCAATTTTTAAATATATTTCAAATAGAAGACAATATCTTCTGATGTACAGAACCTGATTTGCCCACTAGGTGATGAAACTGAAGCCATTTGTAGACCTACAGTTCAAATACAAAATGAAAGCCTAATAAGTTCAGTGTTGAATCAGTTGACAGCCAAAAAATGGTCAGGGGTTTCTCAACTGATTTAGACTAATTTTGGTGTTCTGAGTCCGAATATCACATGCATTTTGCTCTATCAGGTCAACTTTTTGAGATACAGCCATAGTGTTACGGATTACGTACGTCTACGTTTTACGTGTGTGGTGTGTGCGAGAGTTTCAATAACAAATCCGTAGCGACGAGGAGATATTTTATTATAAACAAACTAATCCAGTTAAATCATAGAGGGTACAAATTAAACAAAAAAACATAAATTTGCTACACAACAAGATACTCCCTATTTATAGCCTCCCTGTCCAGACACCCGGGAAAAATAACTTAAAGAGGGCACCCAATCACTAAATTCGCGCTGCGACATGCTAAAAATATAACAAAGCGCGCCAATCTACAATTAAACAAACGCGTGTCATACTGAAGACGCGCACTTCCTCACCTCTCCCTGACGTAACGTAACAAGTCAAAAGCAGACCATACTAAAAAAAGAATCATCCCCATAGCAACAAATATCTTGCATAAAGCC
Organism: Neogobius melanostomus; assembly: GCA_007210695.1. NCBI lineage: Eukaryota > Metazoa > Chordata > Actinopteri > Gobiiformes > Gobiidae > Neogobius > Neogobius melanostomus. The sequence goes on from VHKM01000550.1 coordinate 59,229, forward strand.
TACCTGACGAGCCAAACAAATTGATTCAGTTGATTGATATGGCTTCGGCGCGACGGTCATGCAGGAATGATCCTGATGTTTTCTGTTACATCTGCGGAGATTACACGCTGTCAGTGGACAGGAAGAATATCACAGGATTTGTAAAGCACGCCTATGAGGCCTACTTTAAAGTCAAGCTGGGTGACCAAGATAAATCCTGGGCACCGCACACGGTGTGCAAGACGTGCGTGGAATACCTCCTGCGGTGGACGAAGGGCACGAAAACTTCACTGAAGTTTGGGATTCCGATGGTTTGGAGGGAGCCGCGAGACCATGCATCGGATTGTTACTTCTGCGCCATCAATACTACTGGCATCAACCGGAAGAATCGGCACAGCCTCCAGTACCCCGACCTTCCATCTGCCCGCCGTCCAGTTGCTCACTGCGAAGAAATTCCTGTACCAGCGTTCACAGAGCTTCCCGACAGCGACGACGAGGCCACCAGTGCAGACGAGGGAGGATATGCAGAAGAGGAGTATAAGGAACAAGATGGTCCGCAGCCCTTTTCACAATGTGAGCTTAATGATCTGGTTCGGGATCTCAGCTTGTCAAAGACTTCCTCCGAGCTGTTGGCCTCCAGACTCAAAGAGAAAATCTACTTGGCGAGGACGCGCGTATCACTTTCTTTCGTAGAAGGCATGAGGACTACATGGGCTACTTCTGCCAGGAGGAAGACCTCGTGTACTGCCGAGATGTCGCCGGTCTTCTTGGTAAACTCGGCGCTCCTCAATACGATCCGAGAGATTGGCGACTCTTCATTGACGGCAACAAGCGCTCTTTGAAGTCTGTGCTCCTCCACAACGGGAACCAGTTCGCCTCAATCCCTCTTGCGCACTCCACAAGTCTCAAAGAGAAATATGAAGCAGTGAAGTACGTGCTCGACAAAATCCAATATGAGCAGCACCAATGGACCATCTGCGTCGACTTAAAGATGGTGAACTTTCTACTTGGTCAGCAGTCCGGGTTCACGAAGTACCCATGCTTTATATGTATGTGGGACAGTTGAGACAGAGCCCAGCACTATGTAAAGAAAGAGTGGCCGGCGCGAGAGCAGTTAGTACCTGGGGCGAGAAACATCATAAACGAACCTCTTGTTGACCGGGAGAAGATATTGATCCCACCGCTACACATGAAGCTTGGATTAATGAAACAGTTCACGCGCGCTCTGGACAAGGATGGGAGGTGCTTCAACTACCTGTGCCGAGCCTTTCCTCGACTGACCATTGAGAAGCTGAAAGCCGGCATTTTTGATGGCCCACAGATACGGCAGCTCATAAAGGACACAGAGTTCCAAAACTCCATGAACAGGCTAGAGTGTGCCGCGTGGACATCATTTGTGGAGGTGGTGAACAACTTCCTGGGGAACACGAAGGCAGCAAACCACGCCATACTCGTCAGCAAGATGATAAAGGCCTTCCAAAAACTCGGGTGTTTGATGAGTATAAAGGTTCACTTCCTGTTCTCACACATGGAGAAGTTTCCTGAAAACCTTGGGGCGATGAGCGACGAGCAGGGAGAAAGGTTCCATCAGGACATGCGCCAAATGGAGGAGAGGTACCAGGGAAGGTGGGACGCAGTCATGATGGCGGACTACTGCTGGTCGCTGAAGAGAGACAACCCAGCAGCTGCTCACACACGGGAATCGAAGAAACGCCGATTTATGCCGTGAACTCTAAAATTTTGTGTCACGTAACGCTCATTGTTTTACTAATATTATGAATTCTGCTTATCAAATTTGATGGAGTAAATAAAAACTGAATGACTTTGGATACGTTGACTTTTATTTCTTGAGGAAAACGGAAAAAACGTCAAGGGTTTCTCAGCTGATGATCCGCAGAAATTTGTTTTTTACGCAAAATCGATTTAAAAAAAAATGTCTGTAGCAAAAAATCCTGACCTGATTGAGCAAAACCAAGGTCATTTTCGGACTCAGAGCATCAAAATTAGTCTAATTCAGCTGGAAAACCCTGGACTATTTTCAAAAAATATTTTTTGTTACCCAGTAGTTGTCATTCATATGCACTACAAAAAAATGAATTGTTTTAATTCAGTAATCTTGGAATCTACACGTTCTGTTAAAACAATTCCTGCAAACCGCGCATTCCGCCACGGCCCCATGAGCTTTCACCTTTATCACTATACATGTGTTTGCATGTCTGTAAACAATCTTTGGATCTAATGTGTCACAAAATAAAACCACTAATTTAACCTCTTAACACCCACCTGAACCAAGCACATTTCCTCCACTTCGGCATTACCCAAATCTAAAAGTCAAAATAGACGCTTTACAATGTTTATTCTGACGTTGTGTCGCTTTGATTGAAAAAGCAACAAAAAGGTCTTTGTAGGTCATTTGTGGGTCTTTCAAATGAGGGGTTACACTGGCCATTAGGCTGTAAGCTCTCCAGTCAATATTTGGATTTGGGTAAAGCCGAACTAAAGAAAATGTGCTCGGTAAAAGTGGGGGTTATGAGGTTAAAGCAATCTCTCATTTCGGTTTCGTCACTTACAAATATTGACAATTTTGGCCATTTGCTGTTTTCTGTCATTTTACAAAAACATGAAATGACAAAAGTTTCAAATTGATATCCCTAAATTATTGTTTGTTTCCCTGTTTATCTGCAGCGTCTCGCCTTAATTCTGTTATTTTTTTTATTGTTTTGTCACATTATTTCTGTGCCATTTTGTGGAAGTGTGATATGAAATCCAATATAAAAAACATTGACCTCTTTTCCCTGTGATGAAGTTGATATCTGTGTCTCCGCAGGGAACCAGCTGGGAGCCATGAGCCATCAGAGGTACGCTCGCTTTCTATTGATTCACCAGAGTTTAGCATAAACCTGTGTGGGCTCTCAATCGTCCAGGCGTCTATGGAGAGGGTTATCTTGGGGACAGCAGGCAGCTCCATTAAACCCTATGGGAGGCTGCAGTCACTGAAATAATAATAAATGTTTGTGTTGCAGAGTGGTCACAGAAGATTACAAGGTCCCAGACAAAATGGTGGGATTCAGTGAGTATCTTTTTATTAGCTTTTTCTTTTGGATGTTTTCCTAGATATTTATTCAAGAAATGAGTCGGAGCAGGAGGTGATACGACTCAACAGGAAAGTTTTGGAAAGAAATGCCCGAATGTTTTCTGTGATCTGTATTTAGAAGTGATGGGATTCACAAACCTGCCACATTCGTTCTTATTATTATTCTCATTCTGAATATTTATTGTCTCCACTTTTGTACGCCTTCATGTGACCTCAGTTCATATGTGCTGAGAGAGATGACACTGGATATTGGGACAGTTTTTGTTTCATGTGGATAGGTCTAGCTGTTAGAGATATTAATCATAAACCAAGGCCAAAATTCTGTGTTTTGGCCATAACTAACCATAGTTACCACAATTGGAGGAAACCTACGCAGACACGAGGAGAACCTAAACTCAACAGAAAGGCCCTGTCCGGCCGAGATTGAACCCGGGACTTTGTAGCTGTGAAGCACGAATGCTAACTACTGTGCTACTGTGCCGCCCAAGCTCGGCTTCTTGAGCGACAAATTGGTGTACCAAAAATATTGAGATATGCAAGTTGCACCAACTCCATTACAAAAGTATTGGCAGATAAGAAAGTTGTGACAAAGTTTATGACGACCCATTATCTATTATTAGGGACTACGGATGGAAAGTAGCTATTTAGCTATAATCTGGTGCAGTACATCTGTCTCTATGAGCTAATGTCTCTGTACATTGTCCCTTTTAATAAAGATTAAAGTGAAGTATAACTGAGGAAGGACAGATATCTTGAGCACCCACGTTCTGTCCCTTTTGCCTCATCTGTCCTCAATATCTACTGCTTCAAAGTTAAACGTTTAATTGTCTAATGTCTGTGCAGTCATCGGCCGAGGAGGGGAGCAGATCACCAGAATCCAGCTGGAGTCGGGCTGTAAAATCCAGATCGCAGCAGGTCAGTCGTGCTGAGAAGCATTTCTCTTGTTACTGCTCTATTTGAACAGCTCCTAATGATCTGTCCTTTGTGCTGCAGACAGTGGAGGTCTGATGGAGCGGCCATGTTCTCTCACTGGGACTCCAGAGAGCATCGAGTGAGTTCCTACAAACTATTGTGTATTCTCAAACCTTTCATTTTTTAACTTTAGCGTGCACAAACACAAACTATGGGGCTTCGTGTTTTTTCTGAAATTAATGGATGGAGTCGCAGAAGGTGAAAGGTCCGTGTACCTTTCGTTCAATCAATTTTCAATTTGAAAACAACAATGAAATTACTCAGAAATGTGTGCTATCAGCATTTTTCATTTCATAAAATGAAACGAAATCACTCAAATTGTCACGTATTTTCATATTTCAATATGATACAAAAACGGAAAAATGAAAATTGAAATCACAACCTCAGAGCGTCATTATTTCGTTTTATCGATTTGCTTATAGCCGGAAGTTCGGCTGTACGGTTCACATTAAGGTCCGACCTGAAACACAAATTTAGATAAAACTAACGCGGAGATTGTATACATTGTTCAATTTTCAGTTCTTTGTCCTGGGGTATTAGTACTCCTTTATAATAATTCCTCAGAGATGGGATTGGTTATGCACGGAGCTAATACAGCGCTATGCTAGGTGGCCAACGCGCCCGTAGCAGGCCGCAGATGGCACTACCTGGAGTGCGTAACTCGTGCGCTTCCCCGAGCTCCTTTCTCCTCCTCTAAACAATGCACGAGTCTTCTGTCCACCTAGATGCATACATTATATTGATAAATAAATCAATGTTGAAAGTCCTAATCTTGAACAAAAACTCGAACATCAAAGTGGAGGAGAGATACGCTCAAGGGACAGCACGACCTACGCGCCCCAGGTTGTGCCACCTTCCCAGCCTGCGAACGGCGCACTGGCCACTTGGCACAGTATGTTTAGCTCCGTGCGTAATTGTAGCTAAAGCGTTCGGTCCAATCCATCTCACAGAATGTCAGATTCTACACAAATGTAGAGTCCGCATCTAGGTGGACAGAAGACTCGTGCATTGTTTAGAGGAGGAGAAAGGAGCTCGGGGAAGCGCACGAGTTACGCACTCCAGGTAGTGCCATCTGCGGCCTGCTACGGGCGCGTTGGCCACCTAGCATAGCGCTGTATTAGCTCCGTGCATAACCAATCCCATTTCTGAGGAATTATTATAAAGGAGTACTAATACCCCAGGACAAAGAAATGAAAATTGAACAATGTATACAATCTCCGCGTTAGTTTTTATCTAAATTTGTGTTTCAGGTCGGACCTTAATGTGAACCGTACAGCCGAACTTCCGGCTATCGCCGGCTATAAGCAAATCGATAAAACGAAATAATGACGCTCTGAGGTTGTGATTTCAATTTTCATTTTTCCGTTTTTGTATCATATTGAAATATGAAAATACGTGACAATTTGAGTGATTTCGTTTCATTTTATGAAATGAAAAATGCTTATAGCACACATTTCTGAGTAATTTCATTGTTGTTTTCAAATTGAAAATTGATTGAACGAAAGGTACACGGACCGTGAAAACCTAGATATTTCGTATTCCCATTATTAATATTTTTGGTTTTCCCTTTTATGAATTTTGCCTGAAGTCAACATAGTCTAGTAAAAAAATCTGAAAAAGGGCTCCTATCGCGTTCGTTTGTTTTTTTATTGAAGAAATAAGAAGAGAATGTTTACCAAAAAGTCGCACCTTCAGTCATGCACTATCTGTCAGATAAAATGAAATATCTGCCATATTAAACAAGATTTCCTCATGAAGTTTGCACTGTGTGTGTGTAGTTTGACATTATGTCACCTCACAGGAAATATTTGCTTTATAGGTTTAAAAGTAAACTAATTATGTCAGTTTTTTCATAGTGGAAACAAGCTGGTCGCTGTAACTGAACTGGCTGATACTCAGTTCGATTGTTGTATCTTCATAATTATACCAGATTTTCTGAAATAATTGACACGGTATATAGGCTATATCAACCTCATGCAGTGTGCCACATTTCATCTTCATCGGTTAATGCATAAATAAATTACATGACATTTAATTGGTGAATGTTAACCGAAATGGCTCATTTTCACACATGTACTGTTGTCACATAAAATTCAATATCTTCAATATAAAATAAGATTTTCTCATGAAATTGGCATAGTATGTGTGGTTTGATGGGATACTATCAACTCTCAGGAAATTTTGGCCTTACAGGTTTGAAAATAAACAAAATATGTGAGTTTCATTGATTGAAGAAACAAGATGGCCGCCATAACTGAAATGACTGGTATTCAGTGAAATTGTAATATCTTCAAAATTATACCAGATTTTCTGAAAAATCTCACAGTATATAGAGTTAATCAAACTAAAGTTGTGTAGAAAATGTAATCTTCATACATTAATGTATGAAGAAATTACAATAACTTGAATTTGAGTCTAATTATACTATAAAAAGAGAATTCAGCACATAGAAGCTTTGCCCCTCAGAAATATTCACACTCTGTGACCAACATTCCTCGCCAACATTGTTTCGGTGGTACTGATGTTTGAATGTGTTAGTTTGAGGCTGTTTCTGAAGGTGGTTGATCGGCCATTGTCACAATATCACCAATAATCTGCCTCTGACCAGATGTAGCTGTGACAAAATGGAGTCAAATGATCACAAAACATCACAGGTTTATGCATAAACACAGTGTAAGAATATGATCTGAACAATGGGTACTCTTAAGTAAAAATATAAAATACTGAATGCGTTAAAGGATTATTCTTAATTAATACATGAAATATATAACTTATTTCTAGTCACAAGTATCATCAGCTTTTAGGGCGTTTTGATGAATACTCCCATGGCGTCCATATCCACCTGTGCATCTCACATGATTTGCTTCTGCATTTTACTTTGTTACAGCATTTGCACTGGCATTGTGTTATTTTAATATATATACCTGGAATTATCATTCAAACAAACATGGAACATTTTTGGAGAATGGTCAAACGGTTGAGCTTTGGGCCTAAAGGTAGAAGAGCGCTATATAAGTTGAGTCCATTTACCATTTAAATGATGAAAACCACACAATGTGCAGTATTTGTGGTATTTGTGGCTTTATGATGGGGGTGAACACTTGACGGTGGGCCACTGCTGCCCCCTACGGTGTTGGTACCTCCTTTGGAACAGAGGCTGCTTTGTGTTCCCATGCATTGCTCACTGCACTCTTCCTTAGATTGAGTTGAGTACACTACATTGTTCTGCCTGTGACTAGGATCCTGTTTTTATGATGGACAAATCTCTGTCGCCAGGTGTTAACTGGTTAGAAATAAACTTTGGTCGAAACATTTTCTGTAGTTTTGCCCCTACTCCAGACATATGGGGAGTAGCCACACCCTTTCTTCTAAGCTCTGTTAAGTTTCTGTCTTGTTTAGTTTCTTTTTTTTTACATTTTGGGCCCGTTGAGCTTCAGTAAAAGGACTATCTTGGTTGTGAGGGCCTCGTGGACATAGAATTCAGCTGTCTCTGTCTCACTGCTGTTACAGCCTCTGAGACGGTAAAACAAGTAAACATGGATGTCACATCGTAGAACACCATCGGCAAATGTCACATACGGCCAACTGGGCAACATCATACCAGGGGTCACAATATGGGGCCTATGGGAAGCAATTATACGCAATATGGGACGCAACCACGCCACACCACACCGTAACACTGACGAATCGCGATAGGTGTCCCATGACAGCCACAAATCAAGTGTCTGCAAAAGATACCTATTTCATCTACGGAAGCACACATGGCTACTCTATGATTCAAATCCTTCATAAACTATAAATAATTAGGATTCTAACAGTCTGTGGGAACCTTAGACAGTACTCAAAGTCCAATAAGTCAAAAAACAAGGCAAACCGGTTACAGAGCCTAGGAGAAAGGGTTATGGTTACCCCCCATATGTCTGGAGTAGGGGCAAAACTACAGAAAATGTTTCGACAGGTCAAAATCAAAGTTTATTTCTAGCCAGTTAACACCTGGAGTCAGAGATTATTCCATCATAAAAACAGGATCCCAGTCACAGGCAGAACAATGTAGTGCACTCAACTCAATCTAAGGAAGAGTGCAGTGAGCAATGCATGGGAAAACAAAGCAGCCTCTGTTCCAAAAGAGGTACCAACACCGTAGGGGCAGCAGTGGCCCACCGTCAAGTGTTCACCCCCATCATAAAGCCACAAATACTGTGCACATTGTGTGGATTTCATCATTGAAAGCTCAACCGCTTGACCATTCTCCAAAAATGTGAACATAGTTCCATGTTTGTTTAATGATATATTAAAATAACACAATGCCAGTGCAACTGCTGTAACAAAGCAAAATGCAGAAGCAAATCATGTGAGATGCACAGGTGGATATGGACGCCATGGGAGTATTCATCAAAACGGCCTAAAAGCTGATGATACTTGTGACTAGAAATAAGTTATATATTTCATGTATTAATTAAGAATAATCCTTTAATGCTTTCTGTATTTTATATTTTTACTTGGAGTACCCACTGTTCAGATCATATTCTTACACTGTTTATGCATAAACCTGTAGTGTGTGATCATTTGACTATATTTTGTCACAGCTACATCTGGTCAGAGGCAGATTATTGGTGATATTGTGACAATGGCCGATCGACCTCCTTCAAAAACAGCCTCAAACTAACACATTCAAACATCAGTACCACCGAAACAATGTTGGGGAGGAATGTTGATCACAGAGTGTGAATATTTCTGAGGGGCAAAGCTTCTATGTGCTGAATTCTCTTATTATAGTATAATTGGACTCAAATTCAAGTTATTGTAATTTCTTCATACATTAATGTATGAAGATTACATTTTGTACACAACTTTAGGTTGATTAACTCTATATACTGTGAGATTTTTTAAAGAAAATCTGGTATACTTTTGAAGATATTACAATTTCACTGAATACCAGTCATTTCAGTTACGGCGGCCATCTTGTTTCTTCAATCAATGAAACTCGCATATTTTGTTTATTTTCAAACCTATAAGGCCAACATTTCCTGAGAGTTGATAGTATCACATCAAACCACACATACTATGCCAATTTCATGAGAAAATCCTATTTTATATTGAAGATATTTCATTTTATGTGACTACAGTTCACCAATTCATGTAATTTATTTATGCATTAACCGATGAAGATGAAATGTGGCACACTGCATGAGGTTGATATAGCCTATATACCGTGTCAATTATTTCAGAAAATCTGGCATAATTATGAAGATACAACAATTGAACTGAGTATCAGCCAGTTCAGTTACAGCGACCAGCTTGTTTCCACTATGAAAAAACTGACATAATTAGTTTATTTTTAAACCTATAAAGCAAAGATTTCCTGTGAGGTGACATAATGTCAAACTACACATACAGTGCAAATTTCACGAGAAAATCTTTTATGTTGAAGATATTTAATTATATGTGACAACAGCACATGGATGGAAATGAGCCATTTCGGTTAACATTCACCAATTAAATGTCATGTAATTTATTTATGCATTAACTGATGAAGATGAAATGTGGCACACTGCATGAGGTTGATATAGTCTATATACAGTGGCAATTATTTCAGAAAATCTGTTATAATTATGAAGATACAACAATCGAACTGAGTATCAGCCAGTTCAGTTACGGCGGCCATCGTGTTTCCACTATGAAAAAACTGACACAATTAGTTTATTTTTAAACCTATAAAGCAAAGATTTCCTGTGACGTGACATAATGTCAAACTACACATACAGTGCAAATTTCATGCGAAAATCTTGTTTAATATTGCAGATATTTCATTTTATCTGACAGATAGTACATGACTGAAGGTGCGACTTTTTGGTAAACATTCTCTTCTTATTTCTTCAATAAAAAACAGACGAACGCGATACGCGAGTGGCATATTCATGAAATATGTTCCCAACATCTTATATTAACATAAAAACAAGGTTGCCAACCCCTAACATTCCGGAACCACAAAAGTTACTATTTCAGATTTTCGTACTAGACTAACGTGTCTGTGTCGCTCCCTGGTCTTTCCCACACTTATTCATTCACAAATACTGACATGTTTGGTATCCACATGTAGCACGAACGGCTGTGACCAAGACGACGCTGTAATCCAAATATGGTCATTTCCTTTGTGGGCGACAGCAGCAGCTAAAGAGAAGGAGAAATGTACAGGGCGCATGTGCAGACAAAGTGACTAAACTTTAGGGCCGTTTTCATTTCATGCTTTAAAGCAGTACTAAGTAACTCTTGCCCCTAGAGGCCATAAGTGCAACTGCAGGTGTCTTAGCAAGTTACGATTTTTTAACTTATTAAATGTCTTGGAGAGTAAATACTACGCTGACAGAAACGGTGAAGGGTCAGAGGGATATTGTACATCCAGTTATACAATGGAAATTTTTTTCACTCAAACTTGGCTGTAAATACTGTTTAAAGTGGCGCTGTCCCGCAGTTAGCTTTGCCCGTTAGCCTGTTAGCTTCTTCTCCGTGATTCTATTAGTGTGTATTGCGTGCTCCGCCCCGGTGGCAGGCAAGTTGCAAGCATGGTTTTCTGGCCAGAGACACCAGGGGGAGATGAAAGACCCCCCAATCATCCCATTAACACTTGTAATACCCCCAGAGGGACTACGAAAAGGATTTATTAAGGTAAACACGTTACTTAGTACTGCTTTAATATCAGCACTTTAGTGGCTCCTACAGACTCCACACTTTACAGGGTCCACTCAAATACATTTGGGAGATTTTTACAGATCTAATTCCTGGCAGATTGACTGAGCTTTGAACCTAAAACACAAGGGTTAATCTTTGTCACTAATTTGTTACAAAATAAAACCATAAATCTAGCTATATCCTTTATTTATCGCCAAATACATAGGTAGTTCTGTCCATTTTTATTCATAAGAAGCCTTATTTTTCTATGTAAAACCTAAAATAAAAATAATAAATCTATCCCCCGTGTCCATGCGCAGGCAGGCAAAGCGTTTGTTGGTGCAGATCGTGGATCGCTGCAGAAACGGCCCCGGTTTCCATGGCGACTCAGACGGAGGCGCCTCAGTCCAGGAGATGCTCATCCCGGCAAGTAAAGTGGGACTGGTGATCGGGCGAGGAGGGGACACCATCAAGCAACTGCAGGTGAGATACTGCTATTACTACTACTACGATTACTACTACTATGATTACTACTGCTACTGCTACACTATCAACCAACTGCAGGTGAGATACTGCTACTGCTATTACTACTACTGCTATTACGACTACTACGATTACTACTGCTGCTGCTACACTATCAAGCAACTGCAGGTGAGATACTATTACTTATGCTACTACTAATAATATACTCATACCACTACCCCATCAAACTACTGCTGGTCAAACCCTGTAAATCGTGGGACGTAATGGCACATATTTGTAGTATATTGTTGTGTATATTGTGAAGTTTCAATAATACTTGTTTGATAAATATATGAATACACCATAATGAGCTTCACATGGACATGGTTTGGTGCAAACTGTATTTGATATGTTTTTAGCAAATCGGAGCTCTAGACTCACTTTTTTTGTTGTGCTGATGCCACCAACTTTTTCATTTGGTCGCATAGACTCGGCACAATATCAAAATGTATCATTTTAATTAATTAAAACAAGAACATGTTCAAAGAAGACAAGTAATCTTAATGATCTAAATAATAATAAATATAGCCACAGAGTTACTAGTTACTACCAGAGGTTCCGCTAGACTTTTTTTTGTCGGCCACTTTGGCCGTCTGGGTTGTAAAATGTCGGCCATTCACAAGAATTACCGGCCATTAAAAATATATATACATAATGAACGTGGCTTATCAATAACAATCTACATTTAGACAGAGTGTTACACGAGTGCTTTAATGCGTTCAAAAACACAGCTATTCCTAATGAAAGAACGACGTGAGAAAAATGCTCAAATCTAAACATAAAGTTGTGCGCGTGGAGACGATGGAGAGCACCAGGTGTCACGCGGACATACTCCTCTGCACTTTAACTCAGACAGAAGATATCTACGATCTGACTGCATCAGCTGCACGGCGAGGGCTGGGCTGTAGGATGCCCCTCTGTGCTTTAACGTGGCTTCAGGTGTAAACTTAGCGAATATAAGTCTCTCACCGCTGAAATATTACGGAGGCACAAATCGACCGCACTAATGTAATCAAAAGTCAGTCTCGAACAATTCAACACGGACCCAGCTCTGCCACACTCAAGAGCGGCTCCGAACACCGGTAACTAAACCGAGGTGTCTGTGCAGACTGACCGAGGGAAGCGCCTCTAAACCCGGCCACTCTCCCAGGAAGAGCCGCTGTGGGATAGCGCGTCAGTCTGACTGAACACACACGCGTTTAAAGAATATCCTAATCAAAAGTATTAGCTGCCGTGTTCTTGACACACTTTTATAAAAGTAAATGTACCTGTAGTTCACCGTTTTCTTGGAAAATGTGACGAAGCACGAAGAGAAAAGCCTTTCATTTCCAGCACGGTGCTTCAACTGCGCTTTGTATAATGGGCTAAGGCCGTAAATCAAAACTTTTTTGATAGAAATATTGAACCTTTTTTTTAATATTTATGGCTGTCTCAAAAACACATTGATATGTTAGTCAATGACTTAGGTAAAATGTTGTATTTAATATATTTTTCTATATTCTCTACACATTTTCTACTGTTGGCCAATTTGGCCGATGGAAATTATTTTTACCGGCCATTTGCTTTTCAAACCGGCCAAAAGCCGGCTACAGCCGGCTAACGGAAACCCTGGTTACTACTACCTCTGTGTTTTTTTTTTTTTTGTATTTGGGGGGCTTTGTTTTTGTATTTGGGATGCAATATTTATAGCAACATTGAGTTTTTGACTTATTCCTCCAGCAGGGGGCCCTAACGCTGCTTTACCGGCCCACCCGCTTTTCTCGCTGCCCACCCACAAATTAGTAGCCTGGAGACCAGACTCGGCGGGTGAGTCTGGTGATGGCAGGGTCAGTTCCATTTCCCACAGCGGTACATACGCAAGCAAACAGGAAGCGGAGGAACCAATCGGCAAAGGGCTGGCGTCTGCCGTTGATGCGGTGTTATTAACGGTTTTGCGTTAATATTCACGCAGGATTATGAATCAGGAAACTCTCCTATGGTCGATGTGATTTTGGTCATTTACCGCTGATTGGAGACACTTTCTCTCTCTCGTAAGCCGTTCGTAGTTTGGTATTCAGGGAATTCTGCGTCCCGTGAGTGACGCTGCTCATGAACAACACATGACGCAAATAAACTAATCTGATTGCCCGGGCTCGCTGGAGTTTTGCTGATGCCTCCAGCGGGGCTGGGGGTTCCAGACTGACCCCCTTCTGTATAAAAAAATATAGAGGGGAATCATTCTGGTCTCACCAGGCTAACAAATGAGTACCTGGTGCCGCTACTGTCAAAAAGTATGTTTGTGGAAAATGCCTTGTACTGTATTTGGTATCTGCAAGTACTCAAATCAAAGTACTCATACCGGTTTCAGAGTAAGTGTTATTGGTGAATCCCTACCTAATTTCAAGTGAAACAAGTTGATTGAAGCAGCAACATTGGCTCCTTCTGCAGAAATCAGTGTTGATTTAAGATGAGCTTGACGGATGACTGTGTTTGCGCTTCAGGAGAGAGCTGGAGTGAAGATGATGATGATCCAGGACGGACCCATGCCCACAGGAGCAGACAAACCCCTCAGGATCTCAGGAGACCCCTACAAAGTCCAGGTACAGGCTAAGTCCAGACCAGGACCCCTCAGAGTCAAAGAACAGGTCTTTATCTGTTATTCACTCGTCTGTTGTGGCGGCAGGCGGCCCGAGAGCTGGTTCTAGAGGTGATCCGAGAGAAAGACGGAGACTTCAGAAGAAACGACTTCAGCGCTCGACTCGGAGGAACCTCTGTGGACGTAAGGCCTTTCACACCAACCCCTAAACAACACTTTCCAAGGGTTTAGTCCTAGCTTTCTGCTAGGAATTCAAAAGCATTAAAACTCAAAAATGAAGGCCTTTAGAAGTCATGTTAAAGCATTCATTTGGATTCCTTAACTGCATAACTTCATTGAAAACACCAAAGATATGGTTTAAAACGTATTCGACAGCAGTTTTGGCTGGAACGGTGCTCCAAAGTAGGCCAGGGGATATGGCCTAAAATCTATATCACAATATAAAAAATAAGAAATTACATGATAACGTAGGGCTGGGCGAAGAAATACAATCTCAACATTTTTTATTTTTGTAACGATTACGATTTTAATCGATTTTGGAAATTAACTTTGAAGGGTCTCCTGTTTTTTTCATATGAAGAAAACTGCTCAGAGTCCTGATCATTAATATTTAGATTAATAATATAGCCTACAATGAGGCCCATTAAAATGTTTATTTGTGTTTTTAAATATTCTTTGTCTGCTCTCAAAATTAAAACTTCTTTAATAAGCCTTTAGTTTTATCATCCTTGAGCTCAGCTGTGATTGACAACCGTCTCCATGGAGACTCAAGGGGAAAGGGGCGGAGTTAATATGAATTATATCGTGTCCACAACTATATAAAAATTATAACAATTTTTAAAAAGTATATTGCGATAATGATATGATATGGCCCACCACTACTCCAAAGTTTCCCGTTTGTCCAGTTTGCTTTTGAATATTGATGTTCCCCCTCCTGCAAATCTTAAAGAGTAACTAAACACCAAATCAAGTTTTTTTTACTGATAAACTGTCTCAATGGGTGTCTCATAGTGTTGTCCACTGGTCCCTGACATTATTTTGACATTATAGCGCAAACATGTGTAAAATCCTAACTTTGGCCTGAAAACGAATGGGTTGCGCCCCCTTCAGGGTAAACTCTGCTACTAAATTAGAATTTCCTGATTGGCTGGAGACGTGTCCACGGCCTCCACAGAACGTCATAAGCCGCACCAGCTCCACACATCGTCATCAGGTGCTGCCCATTGTCCTGCCCCTGTACCTGTGGTTTATAACCAAGTCCCTCCCACGTAATCAGTCTGCTGTGATTGTGCCAATGCAAAGGCCCACACACTCACCCCCCGCATGTCACCCCCAAACTTCAGAGACCGCCTCTTTCACAGCACTTTTTGACTTTTGTTTGTGGGTAGGGAAAGGCTTTGGCACGCCCGTTTAGTTACTCTTTAAAGGCGCTATACGTGATTTTTTCTTTTCTCGTCTTTTAGTATTTTTGTAAATATTTTTGCATCTAATTATGAAGCATTAGTATCAATTTAATGAACTTGCAGGTGTCCTCTTTCATTGTTTGCAACCACAGGGGCATTAAAAAGCATTTACAGTCGAAATTAAGGCCTTTATAGTCATCAAAAACCATGAAATGGGCGGAATAATGGTATTGCCCTACGATTATTGTTGCAGAAGTTCTTTATGAATCCAAAAGTTATGGCCAAACGCATTCAGCTGCAGTTTTTGGCAGAGATTGTGCAAAAGCTGCTTGTTTTGTCCAGTTTGCTTTTGAATATCAACATTTTCCCTCATGCCTCAGTTTGATGGAATGTTTGCAAATCTTAAGAAATGTAATAAAATCAAATATAGTATTTGGGTATTAAAAA
Organism: Neogobius melanostomus; assembly: GCA_007210695.1. NCBI lineage: Eukaryota > Metazoa > Chordata > Actinopteri > Gobiiformes > Gobiidae > Neogobius > Neogobius melanostomus. The sequence continues at coordinate 74,890 of VHKM01000550.1, forward strand.
TCACATTAAAAAGTATTAAATTTGTTTTGGCCTGTAGAAACACTATTGTTGGTTTAGTAGCGTGGTTAGTCCTGTTCTTTTAATGAGGTTTTAGTTTGTGTGCGCTCCTGACAGCCCTCGTTCGTGTCCCCGTTTTTAGGCCTCACTGACTCAGTCTCCTGTCCAGGTCCCGGTGCCGCGCTTCGCCGTGGGCATCGTCATCGGGCGGAACGGGGAAATGATCAAGAAGATCCAGAACGACGCCGGAGTCAGAATCCAGTTCAAAGCAGGTAACGTTGACCGCAGAAATCCCAGAAACGCCGTTTGCTCTGAGCCCGTTCCCACAAATGCTACATCTGAATATTAGGGCTGCAACTATCGATTATTTTAGTAATCGATTAATCTATCGATTATTTACATCGATTAATCGATTAATAAGTATTTATTTATATTGAAAAACTAAATTCCATGACTTTAGAGCAGATTATAAAAGGAGAAAAAACATAGTTTTAAACAAAGGATTTTTCTGCTAGAAATAACATAATTTATTCTTAATTTCTTATCAGTTTGTCCCAAAAGCAGCAACATTTAACTCTCATAAAGAGACACCTGTCCTTATGTTCATGATGATGAGAGAGAGCAACTTCATAGTCTTTTATATCAGTACTTTTACTCTTATTCAAGTGAAGGAGGTCCTGACTGGAGACATAATCTTGAAATTTCTGCTGAAGCTCAGGTGATTCATTTCTTTCCCATGATCTCAACCAGAGGGGTTTCCTAAAAGAGCGAAAACATTTTAATTATTTTTGTCATAGTATTGCCATCGAGCAGGGAATAATGTGTCAATTTGCATGGTTCATAAATGTATTTGTTGTGAGCAAAGAAAGGATGGATATGAGAAACTTTCAAGTACAGGTGAAACAGTATGAGGAGTTTATTTTGCTTTTGAAATAGTGTGACCACCTCAAATAGTTTAAACAGAGACCAGTGGGACAATTTGGCAGAACTTTGAAGTACAGAGGAATTAGTTTTTTGTTTTTTTATAGATCAGGCATTTTCATCCCACTAAAGGACACACACCTTTTCACTATTACAACGTATATAACACTGGGCGAGCAACAGATCGCAATATATTATAAAGCAGTTAGACGTAAAAATAAATAAATAAATAAAATCACGAGGTAGGCTTCAATGAAAAAGTGGGACATTTTAAGCACCAGGAGGGACAGAGAACGACATGGCTCTGAAGTACAACCAAAAGAGGTGGTCACTATAGTTAGATCTGTGGATTCATTTACCTTAATTTAAATCGTAGATGCAGCGTAAAGATATTTAGCGCTAAAAACTTTGCAGCAAGGGAGAAGTAGACAGAGTAGGATGTTAAAGTCTTTGTTTGGTAAGGTGGGAGGGAAAGGAGGTAAGTTCGCCATCATATCTTACCTTATGTCACACTTTAAACAGTGGATGAATGTGTAGATCGTCCCTCCTGATGGTAAATCATCATCGATGTAGCTGTTAGCATTGTTGTAGCGGGGAGAGCCGTGTCCTTTCGCCTCGTTAGCCTCCGTCCTATCTTCACCTCTCGTTGCTGAGTTTCTTCTTGTTTGAGTCGTGTTTTGATGATTTCGACGGCCTGGTTCTCCGCTCTGGTACCTGGTTCTGCCTGGCTACAAGTTTTAGCACAGCTAGTTCCGCTCTGTTGTTTACTACCTTAGACTGAGCTGTGCTCCTCAGAAGCGGTCGTGCGGAAACAAGCGCCACTTAAAGTTCCGGGCGCGTAAGCGGCCCTATTTCACGTGGTTTTAATGAGTTGTATTAATTAAACGAATCATCGAAGCGGGAAAATAATTTTCGAAGCATTTTACTAATCGATTTAATCGATTAATCGTTGCAGCCCTACTGAATATACCGCTCTTTCCCCTAACAAATGGAGAAGCCAGGCCCTATATTAAAGTTTGTCGAGCTGTGACGGGTCCGTTTCCTGGCGTTTATATCATTTCTGTGGTTTCTCCATAATTAACATATTATAAGAGGAGGTTTAGTGGTCACTGGATGTGAATCTTTGATAAGGATTAGGTCGAGGTCTGGGAGATATTGACAAAAACGAACATCTCAATATTTTTGGCGACTTTCTCGATAACGATGATGTGATACTTTTTGAAACCATCAGAAATATGCCAAAATGTGCGGCAAACATCTACATTTACATCAATTTGTCGCTCAAGATAATTCAATCAATCAAACTTTATTTATAAAGCGCTTTTCATACCGAAAGGTATCACAAAGTGCTTTACAGATAACATTTAAAACAATACGATATATATACATACATATAATATACATATACAATATATACACATATACAATATATCATTAGGACTAAATGAATAGATGTCAGTTAAAAGCTAAGCTAAAAAGGTGGGTCTTGAGCCTGCTCTTAAAAACATGAACGTTCTCTGCGGTCCTGAGCTCCTCCTCAGGTCGTTCCAGAGGCGAGGGCCATAATATTGGAAAGACGCCTCGCCGTGAGTCTTTTTGTTGACTTTCGGAATAACTAGGAGACACCTGCCAGAGGAGCGAAGGGGCCGTGAAGGTTCATAAGGTAAAAGCAGTTCTGAAAGATAAGAAGGACCAAGACCATTAAGACATTTAAAAACCATTAAGAGAACTTTAAAATCGATCCTGAAACACACAGGGAGCCAATCCAGCGACTCTAAAACCGGTGTAATGTGGTCCCGCCTCCTGGTCTTTGTCAGGACACGAGCTGCTGAATTTTGTAAAAGTTGTAAACCTCAGATACTCTTTTTGGGAAGACCAGAAAGCAGGGCATTACAGTAGTCGATACGACTGGTGATAAAAGCATGCATTAGCGTCTCCGTGTTGGCCCGAGAGAGAATGGGGTGGACTCTGGCTATGTTCTTTAGATGGTAAAAACCTATCTTTGTGATATTCTTAATGTGTGGAATTAAAGTCAGCTCAGAGTCAAAAATCACACCCAGGTTCTTCACCTGTGAGGAAGGATTAAAAAACAATGACTGTAGTTTGGGTAAAAGTTTCTCTCTCTGGGCCTCAGGACCGATGACTAAAACTTCAGTTTTGTTCTGGTTACGCTGGAGAAAGTTTTCTGCCATCCAGGATTTGATATCTAAAATGCAGTTAAAAAGAGCATCCATTGGCCTGGTGTCATCAGGAGACATGGAGATGTACAACTGTGTATCATCAGCGTAACTATGAAAGCTGACTCCATGTTTCCTGATATCACCAAGAGGGAGCATATACAGGTTAAAAAGCACTGGGCCTAAAATCGAACCCTTGGGCACGCCACATGTAATTTTATGGACCTTAGAGGAGCAGGTATCCACACTTACCATGAAGGTCCTGTCTGTGAGGTAGGATGTAAACCATTTGTGGACAGCACCAGAGAGGCCGATGTGTTTTAAACGAGTTAAAAGAATAGTGTGGTCGACTGTATCAAAGGCGGCGCTCAGATCCAGTAGAACCAACACTGTGACCTTCTGTGAGTCATAATTTAATCTAAGATCATTTAAAATCTTTAAAAGGTCCGTCTCGGTGCTGCGGTTTACCCTAAAGCCAGACTGGAATTTCTCAAGGACATTATGTGCATTTATAAAATCACTAAGTTGGGTAAAAACAAGTTTTTCTAAGATTTTGCTTAAAAATGGTAAGTTGGATACCGGTCTAAAATGGTTAAATTCATTACAGTCCAAATTGCTCTTCAGCAGAGGCCTCGCCACCGCCCCTTTTAAAGGCAGCAGGGAAGACCCCAGTCTCGAGAGCAATTCATCATGTGTAAAAGTTCGTCTTTAAAGGATCCATAGAATGTTTTAAAAACCGTGTTACTTTGGGTAGATAAAATATTACATCTGATAGTGTCTATCTTTCCCCTGAAGTGGTCTGCAAACGCCTCTGGGATTTAAAGGAGGCCTGTTAAAATCAGGATTTAAAACATTATCTATTGTTGAGAATAGGACTTTTGGGTCGTTTTTGTGGTTGGTGATTATTGTGGAAAGAATGTATTTCTTGCATTTCTTCTTGCTGTATTGTAGGTCTTTGTTGAGCACGGAATATTTGAAAATGTATTGTTTTGAATTTCCTCCATCTCCTCTCGGCCTTCCTGCAATTTCTCTTGAGTTGCTTTAGTTCCTCGTTTCTCCAAGGGGGGAGGGATTTGGGATTAATCTTTTTACGTTTGAATGGTGCAACTGCATCGAGGGCGATGAGTAGTTTACTGTTAAAATTGTCAACAATAAAATCACAGTTAGCAGGTAAAATCACAGGAGGAATTTGTTGTAAAGCATCAATAAATTTTGTAGCCACTTCAGGTGTAAAATTAAGTTTCCTCACAGTTTTTGCCGAGGATTCTCGCTGGATAAAACCGGTGACATTAAATAACACACAGTAATGGTCAGAGACGGCCAAGTCGATAACAGAGGACACAGTAGTGGACAGGCCATACGTGATGACCAGGTCCAGACTGTGCCCTTTCTCGTGAGTTGGCTGTGTGACGTGTTGGGTGAAATCCATATAATTAAGAACATTTAAAAACTCTGCAGTAATGGGGTCTAAAACGTTGTCTATGTGTAGATTAAAATCACCGGTTAAAATTATCTTATTAAAGGAGGTATGTAAAATAGATAGGAAGTCTGAGAATTCATTAATAAAAAGGGGACATCTTTGGGCGGTCTATAGATAGTGACACATAAAATCGGGGGGTTATTAAAAATAATTGCGTGGTGCTCAAAACTCGTGTATTGATCGAATAAAATAGGTTTGGCGTAAAGAGTATTTATGCTTATAGAGGCAGTGCCACCTCCCCTTTTTCCATTTCTGGTTGAAAAGGCACTGCTAAAATTAGGTGGAGAGGCCTCAGCAAGAACGGCATCCGCACCCAGCCAGGTTTCAGTTAGAAAAAAATAAGATTATTATCTAAAATCAAAATCATTTACAATAAAAGACTTATTCGGCAGAGAGCGGACATTTAAAAGAGCCATGTTCACTGTGTGTGAACAGACTGGGAACGTGTTTTTTCCTGCCCTAATTCTTTTTTTAACAATTGTATTTCTTTTCCTCACACATTTCTTGACATTGCAGATAAAGTCAATATTGTAAATTTGCATATCTTCAGCAACAGCAATTTCGATATGTCAGTGCTTCTGGTCTTTTCAGCTCTGTGGCACCCCTACACGCGCTTCCCACAGCCCGCAGCACCCCTACATATTTCGATGTATCTGCAATATAACCCTAATGTCTTGTGTCTCACATGACAGATGTTTTAGTTGAAACAACGATTGGATGATAAAGGTTATATTGGCCACAATAACCTTTCAAAAAAAATCCTTATTTAATAATCTACATAAGCTACAGCAGGCTCAATTAGTCAGTGCCAGATTCTATTCTCTTTGGATCCTTGTTTTAGCCCAGGCTGGTGAGGAAGTCTACTAATGGTATGGTTTTTATTTAGACAGGGACCGTGCACAATTTACACATTTAAATCGCCTGGTTTTCGGATTGAAGACTTCAACAGGATGTTTTTCAGCCGTCCAAGGGCCGATTTTAGCCAAATAAAAACTCAGCAAGATGTTCAAACCTTATTTGTTTCGATCTTTTACTGAGAACTCTTTCTGCTTTGTCAAACGTGCTCCACGGAACGATAGAGACGTGTTTGCTCTCTACAGCTGTTCACTGCGTAACGCCACACCCCCTCGGACAAAATGCTTTATTATAAAATTAATCTTCTCAACCGGCACCCCGGTTGAGAATCCCTGTTGTAGACGATATACTGCCCAACCTCTAATCGAATGTGCGACAAAGGAAAATATTGAAGCACACCAATGAAAGTTTGAACAGGGTTTCCGCGAGGCATCAAAAACATTCAATTGGATTCAAACTGGCATTAAATCAACATTTCTTAGAAAATGTTTCCATAGAGGCAGAACCCACTCAGTGACATCGCTACACTATTTTTACTACATGCATTCGTCAAAACCATAAAAACTAAAACTAGTTCAGCTGCAGCTTTGACTGAATTTTACACAATCTTTAGCTCAACTGTGTGTCCATTTTGGTTTTGAATATCAACATTTCCATTTTTTCACATGTGATTGAATGTTTAGAAAACAAACTCAATTTAATATGCCAAGATTTGTGGCATTGCATCCCAATTAAAGCTAAAAAGAGTGGACGTCTAAAAAAAAAGAAACCTCCTGTTTGTTCCTCAGATGACGGCATCAGCCCGGAGCGCGTGGCGATGGTCATGGGTCAGATGGACCGCTGTCAGCATGCCATCCACATGATCAACGAGCTCATCCAGACTGCACAGGTAACTACACACCAAGTCAACATTAGTCTATAATAATGTTTCTGTGTGGTTGGTCTGGATTTCTCTGGGATTAACACATGATAAAACTGTGAAAACAAACTTTTACTTGCAGCCAACGGCATGTTACAAACCAATGGCTCCATGATGAACACACTTTCAGCACCGAACAGGTCCAGTGATTGACTTGCAGTTTAGTGTTCCATCTATTAGGCGACAGGTTGAAGTAGAAGAACAATCAAATTAAATGAATCTGTTCAAACCGAGTTTCCACGGGAAAGTAACATTCATTGCATCATAACAATCCCTTTTTGTATGTCAAAAGTCTTCTGTTGTGTCAGCTTGGAATGATATGGAAGTTTGTCTTACAATTATCTTGGACAAAATAACTGCAATAAATGATATTTACCAATAGGAAACATTTTCTTATGGAGAATTCTTTCTATATTTTTGCTTTGCAAGGTATATTTACTGGAATTTCCAAACTATAAACTGCTACCAAGCCCCATGCTTTGAACCTTGCAGCTGATACAATGGTGCGCCTACTTTATAGATTTTTATGGTCATACCGAATATTGTGTCCTGTGTCACCATATTGCTGTCTTCATCCACATCTGTCCTCGGTGTTTACTGCACACCAGAGGCAGCAGGATGCCCTCCCACACTGTAGCTAACGTAGCTTCGAGTGCAAAATAAATACAATTGATTCTCTCACTGCTGAACTATTATGGAGGGTCCAGTGATCAAAAGCTAACGATTCACCACGAACCCAGCTCAGCTCAAACACCGGGGAACTCTAGAGCTCCTGAGGCTGCGTGCATTAACATCCCGAGGAGGGCGGCTCTAAACACGACCACACTCCCGAGGAGTCGCCGCTGTGCAGGCAGCCCTTTGGCTTCACTGGACGCATGCACGTTTAAAGAATAATATAATCAAAGTTCTTAACACACTTTAATAAAAGTAAATGTACCTGCAGGCCACAATTCTCTTGGTAAATTTGACTGCGCACAAAGAGAAAAGTCCAGTGTTTCCAGCGCTGATGGCGCTTCAGATGTGCTTGGAACAGCTGTGGCTTATAGACCAGTGCAACCTATGTAAAAAAAAAAACATTCTTTATCAATTTTGTTGGTGCAGCTTATATTCAGGTGCATTCAATAGTCCGGATTTTACGGTAACTAAATCTCTGCAGATTAGGGTTCAGTGTGTTCATATTTCATAACTAATTTGTTGCACAAAAACATCTATAAATTTGACTTGTAAAATGTAATTTGTGTCACTGTAAAAGAACTGAAGATTGTAGCTCCAAAGCAATAGGGCTGGAAAGTCTCGTACCAGAAGCACTTCCGGTTCTTCGCTCGGATACAAACAAACAACCAGCTGTTGGAGGAGGCGGCTGAATTGAATAGTGCAAAATGCTTTCATGACATAGCGAGTGATTAGCCTTAGCAGTTCAACACAAAATGCCAATCAACGCCAGCTGGAGACGACCAACACCAGCACATTAAGGCACGTAGGTCCGTTGTTGATAAAATAGTTTACAGAGGCAATTTATACCAAAGACTTGAGTTTATTTTACTTTGCTTTTAGTTAAAACCTCTTAACCCCCACCTTAACCGAGCACATTTTCACCAGTTCAGCAACAAGCATAACACACAACAAAAAAGCGACAAAAACGTGACAAAAAAAGTTATAAAAACATGATAAAAAAGCGACAAAAAAGTTATAAAAATATGACAAAAAAATCAACAAAAGCCAAAGTGATGAAAATGTACTTGGTTAAAGTGGGGGTTAAGAGGTTATGACCATATTTAGTTCGTGGTTTGTTTCACAGTAGAGGTGTTGTTGCTCTCACACACGGCGCTCAACATGTCCAGTGACAGGGGAATAAAAAAAAGCGAATCAAAGGCAGAGGAAAAGGCAGGCGGGCGTGTCGACCCTCCTTGACCAAGGCGTCTACAGATATAAAAAGGCACATGTCACTACGAGTATAACTTACTCGAATATTATCACTAAATGGGACCGTGCCACAAACCTGAGCGGGGCATTTGCCGATCCACTCAGCGACTAGCATGGCCGTATACGAAGTTTTTCGTCCCAGTGACGAAATGTGTCCAAAATAACACTGAAAAAGCCATCAGAGCGAATGAAGTCCGCGATATCAGTACAGGACAACCAGCGTGTGTTGTTTGTTTGTTTGTATCCGTGGACGGAAATCTCGCAAATTCTCGCACTTCCGCTTTCCAGCCCTATGGGTCAGAGAAACCTGTAATGAGCTTCTGTATCATTGTCAAAGGGGCTGGACTTAAGAGCGAGCAAAGATAGTTTTTTTCAAAAAGAGAAAAAAATGCCCATGAGCTGCAGCCGTTTACTCTGGAGGCTAAATGGCAGCTACGAGCTACCGCTCACACGCGGAGCTACTAAAGCACAGAAATTGTTTGTATTCCCTCACGGATCAATCGTTTTTTAGACCTTTGGCAGAATCGTGCAGCTCTAGCTGGACTGACTTTGCTCACATAGCCCTGTGCTCTAGGGCTGCGTTTTTTGGCACTTCAGAAGCGATTATCCACATTATGAAAAAATGCTACGATCAACTTGTGCCTTATTTTCATCGTAACTAGAGAAGATTTTGTATGTCATCCACCGCTACAGTTTTTCTCTTAAATATCCAGGTTACCCGTCATTTCTGTTGACTGGAATAAATACAAATCTTAAACGATTGTGTGGATTTGCTGCCTTTGTGTCATTAAGAATGTCAGTATTAAACATAAACTTGACATTAAAAACATTACCTTTGGCTGTTGCCACTGAGTGAAACTGTCGAGGGCTCTCTCTCTCTAACCCTGTCTCTGCCTCAGGAGCGGGACGGGTTCAGCTCCTCTCTCAGGGGAAGGGTCAGAGGTCGTGGGGACTGGCCCATTGGTTCACCTGGTCCCCTTCAGGAAGTCACCTACACCATCCCGGCGGACAAGTGCGGCCTGGTCATCGGCAAAGGTAAGCTCCTCCCAGTCTCCCCTTTAAATCCGGCCTTTAGACTTTAGACCAGGGTAAGCAAACTTTAATCACAAAGGTTCAGTTCCCTGCTTCAATTCTTTTGTTCAAATTAAACCAAAATGTGGCTGGTTTGTTTTTTGTTCAGGTGTGTGGAGGTCGATCTTTCGCAGACTGCTGAATTTGTGTCGCTGGTCTTACTCGGAAGACGTTATTCATTTTGTGAAGAGATCATTTAATTCGGGGGTTCTGCTCTCCCAAAATCTCATCCACTGGGCGGCGCTGTGAGAAGACGATGACAGCAAGCAGAGTGAACAAAAATGCACCACCAGACAAATCCGGAAGTTGTGATGGCCACAATTACCCATAATGCAACGCAAAAATCAGTCGCTCCCCTGCCCAGTGGATGAGATTGTGGGGAGAGCAGAACACCCGAATTTCTGCTTTAGTCTTGTAATGAAGTCTCTTTTTCTGGCTTAGACATGGTTCATACCCAGTAAAGTCCCTCTTCAGTCACAGGAACCCCCTGTCCCCTCAGCTCACGTTTGCACAGAGGCTCAATGACATCAGCACCGTGCGTCTTCTGTATGCGCTAACCTGCTGCGTTATCGAAACCAACTGTATTCTCTGGACCACCTCCTGTCTTGTGTGCCAGAATATTGCCCCATTAACATTGACATTGGCAAAAGTCTTAAATTTGATTTAGTAAAAATAAGGCCTTAAAAAGTCTTACATTTGCTGAAAATGTGGGCTTGGGCCTTAAATTTGAAGCGTGTGTTTTTAAGACCTACTCCTCTGACAAGTTATTTATATAATTAATAATGCAAGAGTTTTCTGTTTGGTTTATAACGAGGCACAGGTCAGATCCTGGCACAGCGCTTGGAAACTGCTGTTTATGCTGGGTTTACACATAACGACGACAAGTCACGAATGCCACGAATCTACATTCGTGGCCGAGGATCACGAACGTGAGTGGAAGTTGATGATTCGGGGTAGAGGTTTTACGCACCGCCACAAACTGTTGCGACCTGTTACTACGCGTTATGATTAATGGCATGAATTATTACGCACTGTCACGAACATGCGTGCTGTTGCAGGTCATTGGGAATTGTCGAGTTCTGTCAGAAATCTGTCAAGAATTGGACGAATGTGGACAAAACCGCCTGCCGCACACACCGGGTTGGAGGCGGAGCAGAGGCGTCTTGCTCCGCCGTGTTCTAACCTGACTCATTGGGCTCTGGCAAATCGGGTTACACAAAAAGCAAAGACCAGCTGAGCGTCGGGCCTGTCCATACTGAATAATAGTTTTTCACAGTCTATGGGACAACAGTTCAATCCTAAACTAAGTCATATGCTCCTGTCACTGTGTAACACGGGCAAACGCTGAATCTATCAAGACAAACGATAGCAATAAACACACGCGCTTTATGTCAAATGAGTCGGCACATTCAGCCAGACTTTACTCTACAGAATAAGCATAAAAACACTACACTCACTGCGCACTCGATCTTCTGGGGATCTGTCGTAGAACTCTTCACCTCTTTATCCATGATTCTCACTCGTCTGGTCGATCATTCGCTCCATTTGGCAAAACTTTTTGCATAATCCAGAACAACAGGTCTGTCTTAACCTGCTGCGCTCATCACCGCTTGTTTTACATGTCAGAAGTTGTAAATAAGTCTTAACACTTATCCATGTTATAGCTACTGCAACCACGTGTTGTTGTTTGGGTCAGTGCGTAAGGCAGCGTGGGAGATGCATTCAGGTTCCGTAAAGAAGTGCGGGAAAGGCGCACTTCTTACTGTCCCTTTTCTTTTTCCACAAACGCACGGAAAATCGGGACAAATATATAACAGTCGGGTTCTCCAGCGGGGCGGCAATAGGGGTGGCAGGGATTGGCTCCTGAACATCAGGAGGAACAATCGCAGGAGGAAGAAAAGTTGGCGGTACAACTTCAGCACCTGAGGAGCGGGAGCGGCAGGTGCTGTCCCCTGGCCTGGAGCGCGGACTGGCCTACTTTGTGTGAGTTTTCTTTGGCATAGTGCAGATACAAACATTTACTTTTCAGCGTAGCTTGTGTTTCTATCAATTTTGAGCGTGAAAACAGTGATTCTGCACTACGAATGCTGTACAAATGCTCCCACGCTGAATTACGAAGCACCACTACGCATCACGAAAGGACACGCTCTGTTGCGAACTCCACGAACAGAGGGTGAATCGTGACATTCGTTGAAGACAGCCAAAAACTTTCTCCACGAACATCATGGATGTCACGAGCTGATGCGTTCTGTGATGAATCCCATTGAGATGCGTTAAGTCATGTCACGAATGACGGAAAAATGCCATTCGTAACGCATCGTGCCTATGTGTAAACCCAGCATTACAGAGCAGCTAACACTGCAATCTGAGGCTTTGAGCGAGGGACAGGGCGTAGAGGGAGAGTGCCCACCTGAGTGAAGTCCGGTGGTGTTTGGGGATGCTCTGCAGTATTTGCTGTATTTTAAAGTTAATAATTTATTTTAAAGAAAGGTAACACCTGATGGCCAAGTACCCATCTGGTACTTTTAGTGCGAGCAGGACTGTTGATCTAAAAGCCAGTCTTTAACTGCCCGTGAAAAACTGTGGAAATCTGCATTGTTCTTTAGATTGTCTGGGAGCCCATTCCATTCTTTAGTGGCTTTGTAGGAAAAGGCTGATTGAGAGAAAGCAGACTTTCTTTTAGGAACATTGCAGTCTCCCCTGGACACAGATCTTAATGCTCTGTTGGTTAGCTGTGAGCGAAGCTGTACATATGTTTTTAAGGGGGGTGGGGCAGTATCATTAAGAATCTTATGAACCAAACGTACATCGGAATACCTGATCAGATTGTCAAAGCTTAGTATGCTGTATTTTTCAAGTATATTGCAGTGATGGTACCGGCGGGGCTTTTTATCCAGGACCTTCAAAGCCTGGTTATACAACGATCTAAGGGGGTTTAAAACCGTTGTTTTAGCTTGAGACCATGAGGACACACAATACATGATATGAGATATAATCATTGCATTAAGATATGATTTAGCTGCTTGCAATGACAAAGAGCTCCTGATGTGCTGGAAGTTGGTGATGTTAAATTTCAGAACGCGGCAAACCTTTTTAACATGGTTTTTAAAATTAAGGGTAGGATTCAGTATTACACCTAGGTACTTGATTTCTTGGACATTTTTGATCATCAAACCATCCACATAGATATTTGGAAGAACACTCTTTTGTTGGAAAAATACATAGTGACAGTTTTTTCTGAATTCAGCGTAAGGCTCGACTTGTTCAACCACTCTATTACTTTATTCATAGCTATAGATAATTTATCTGCGACAAGATTTGCATCAGAGCTGTGAGTAAGGAGAACCGTGTCATCAGCGTACATCAAGACCTCCACATCATCACAGATGGAAGGTAGGTCATTGACGTACAAAGTAAAAAGCAATGGCCCCAAGATAGACCCCTGTGGTACACCGGTAGTGCAGGGGCTAAAAGGTGAGATCTTATCATTTATTTTTACGCACTGAAAACGATCTGCAAGGTAAGATTGAAACCAACTAAGTGTTTGCTGAAAGATTAAAATTCAACAGTTTTATTAGCAGCACTGAGTGGTTAACTGTGTCGAAAGCCTTGCGCAGATCCAGAAAAATGGCCCCAACCACCCCTACTTTGTCTAGATTGGACTTAATCACCTCAAGAAAATAACAACAGGCTGTATCGGTGGAATGTTTCAATCGAAAGCCAAATTGCATGGGGTGTAACATATTTCTATTGTCAAGGTGTTCCACCAGCTGTTCTGCAACAATTTTTTCGATAACTTTCGAGACAGTAGGAAGTATACTAATTGGCCTATAGTTTATCAATTCCTTTTTGTTACCTGCCTTAAAAATGGGCGTAACAACTGCAAATTTACAAGAGGGGAACACACATTCTCTTAGTGATTGGTTCATTATGTACGTGATTGGACCAGTGAAAACCTCTTTGTTTTTTTTAGGAGCGAATCAAATCCCCAACAATCTTTGGCTCTCGAGTTTGAAAGCGAGGAAATTATTTTATTGACCTCGCCTTCGCTCACAGATTCAAAGTCTAGAGCTTCCACAGAAATGGATTGTAGTACATCTGTGGGCCGCTTCGCCACAGCCCTAATAGAGGCTGCAGATGATGTTAAATGCAACTCCATACTTGAGGATTTACGCAATTCCAAGATTGAAGAGATAAAATAGTCGTTGAACATGTTTGCGATAGTTGAGCTGTCCTTTGTAGTGACTTGTGTTACAGGTGTGAGTGTTCCAGTATTACAAGAGTTAATGTTAAGTTCAATAGGTCCATTTCCAGTCCGCTCTTTCCCAGAGAGATTGTCTATGCACTTCCATATAATTTTACTATTACCCTTGGCTTGTTTAATAATGTCCAAAAAGAAGTCCGCTTTTGCTCTTCTAAGCTGTCCAGTTACTTTGTTTCTGAGGCTTTTAAAGCTCAATCGGTCAGTTCTCAAATTTGACTTGAGATACTTTTTTAGGGAAGCATCTCTATCCTTCATTAGGACCCATAGCCGCTCACTGAACCACGGTAATTTTTTTTTAACTTTTAAATCTTCGTGGCTCTGTTTTTGTAAATTTTAGAAGAATTTAAGAGATTGCATTTTTAAGAGTGCTACAAGCCTGCTCGACATCCTGGCCAAAAACTAAATTATTTTGCATAGTAGTTTCAATTTCGGCATCTAAAAGCTCCATATCACGCTTTGGAATAACTGATACATAGGACCCTTCTTTATTTTGGTTTCTATAACGATATTTAGAGAGTTTCCTCGAAACCAGAGTGAGATTATGGTCCGATAAACCAGTTATTAAATTATACGTTTTATTAACCCTTTCCGCCCTGTTAGTGAAAATCAAATCCAACAAGGTTTTTGAGGAGCTAGTCATTCTGGTTGGATTCTTAATCATTTGAGTGAAATTAAACTGTTTAGCAAGGTGTCTTAGCTTATTGGACCGCGTTTTATCTACCCAATTTAGGTTAAAATCACCCATTACGATGGTTTCCTTGTTGCTACATGCTTTTAATACGTCTTTAAACATGTCAAAAAATACATCCTTCTCATTAGGTGGCCTATACACGACTACCAAGTTAAAAGACATTTCGGGGATAAACAGATTGTGACTCCCACACACTCCAGATCATTTTGGGGAAGATTTATCTGTCTACATTCGATAGTCTTTTTAACATACAACATTACCCCACCACCTCTTTTATGTGGTCGATCTTTCCTAAATATGTTGTAGTTCTGCATGGTATAGGTGCCTGCTGGGGAATGTTTTTTTTAACCATGTTTCTGAGAGCCCCAAATAATCCAAGTTAGAGTCGTACAATAATTTCTGAAGTTGATCCGTTTAGATGGGAGACTCCTGATATTAAGGTGACCACCAAAAATCCCCTTTGGTTTAACATCAGGGTCCCAGATAACTTTAGCATGGTTCACAGTTTGTAAAAGTTTTGTCTGCTGCTGTCTGTATGTTACCTTAGAGCAGTGGTTCTCAACCTGGGGGTCGGGACTCCCGCGGGGGTCGCGAAAAAAATTCAGGGGGGTCGCCAGATCAGGCTAGTAAAAAAAAAAAGAAAAAAAAAATCAATTAGAAAAATATTATTTTATTGTAGCATGTGTGTGGTATTTTATCAAAGGTGTATTATTTGTTCTTAATTATTAGATTTTGCCAATTATTAATTTATCTTAAGAATTATAAGTTATAGGGGCTATAATGGCCGTTTACGGTGTGACCCAACAGCGGGAATAAATAAGATACATTTTGGCGGACTTGGGCTATTAGCAAACAAACTTGCAGCATTGCTGAATGCATTACTAGCGGCTAGCCTAGCTAAAAAAAATGGATCATTGGCTTCAGAAAAAAGCAGTTTTTGTTCCACACAGACAGCGGGAAGAGACAACCACCACAGAACAGCCTACTGACTCATCCCAAACAGCGGATCCAGTGGCTGAGAAGCGCAAGGTGCCTGACTCGGGTGTCAAGGCCCTCGGAAAAGTTCGTTAGATATCAGACGGAGTATTTAAAATATGGATTTGTCTGCACAGTAAAAAATGAAATTGAATATCCTCAGTGTGTAGTTTGTTCTGAAGTGTTGGCACACGAGAGCTTGAATCCAGCTAAGCTTAAGAGACATTTAGAGACAAAACACAGCACATACAAGGACAAGCCATTAGATTTTTTCCAGCGCAAAGCCAAAGAACTCCGGTGCCAGAAAACAGTGGTCACAGAATACGCTACAGTCCCAGCAAAAGCCCTAGCAGCTTCTTATGAAGTGGCGTATCTGGTGGCTCAGTCTAAAAAGGCCCACACTATTGCAGAGAGCCTCATACGTCCCGCAGCAGTGGCCATGACGAGGGCTATGCACGGGGAAAAAATATCCCAAACCCTCCTGACCATTCCTTTGTCAAATGACACAATGGGGCGCAGAATCCAAGACATGGCCATAGACATGAAGGATCAGCTCATTGAAAGAGTGAGGGAAAATGGGAGATTGTCTTTACAAATAGATGAGAGCACAGATCTGTCAGGAGCCGCGCAGCTGTTAACTTTCATCAGGTACGCATTTGAAGGAAAAATGCACCATGATCTGCTGTTTTGTTCAGCAATGGAGGGGAAATGCACAGTACGGGACATTTTTACGCAGCTGGACAGCGACCTGGAGAAGGCAGGACTGCGGTGGGCGAGCTGCGTGTCAGTCTGCACAGATGGGGCAGCCGCTATGCAGGGTTCGAGAAAAGGCTTTAAAGCCTGCGTATTGGAGGTTGCTCCTCATGTAAAATGTCTACACTGCATGATCCACAGGGAAGCACTTGCCAGTAAATATCTTGAGCCAGAGCTGCGCAATGTTTTCCAAATGTCCGTTAAGATGGTGAACTTCATTAAAGCCAGGCCTGTCCAAAACAGATTGTTTGCTCAACTTTGTCATGAAATGGGATCAGAACACGAAGCGCTGTTGTTTCACACAGAAGTTAGAGGCTTTCTCGTTAGCCTGGCTAACGCCAGACTGCTGTGTGCGCTCGAATCTTTTCGAACTTCACAACAGCCTGGGGACCATGGCCGACATTTTTCCATGGATTTGGGCACCAATCACAGAACGAGGAGGGACGGTAAGACGATGACGCGCTATTTGACATACGGAAGCTTGTAGTTTGTTTAGGGATAAAAAAAAATAAAAAAATATTTACGGATCCAACATGACAGCAGCAGACGCGATGCCATCTTTCGATCAAGCTTTAGAACGTGTTCTAAATAGTTTAGCTCAAAAGTTTACAGAAGGTACGTCATACGTCATCTGATACCATGATACGATTGGCTATGGCTACGTGCAGACCCATGAGAGACATTCGTAGCGCCCAATAAACGGCTATGGACAATCGTAAACCACACCTCTCCTACGAGAAAATGAATTGGTGGTCCCCAGACTAAATATCACTTGTGATTTTAGTCTGGCGTTAGCCAGGCTACTTTCTCGTGGCAAAGTGTTAACAAGATTGTTTGAGCTGTGTGAAGAAGTCCGCATATTTTTATCTGACTGCGGTTCCCCACTCGCTGAACACCTTTCTGACCCTAAGTGGGTTGCAAGCCTCGCATATTTAGCCAGCATTTTTGACAGACTGAACATCTTAAACACGTCTCTTCAGGGCCCAAACGCAAATGTCCTTACACTTTCTGATAAAATCACTGCATTTAAAAGAAAGCTGGAGCGATGGGCCGTGCGTATGGATGAGGGCTGCGCTGATATGTTCCCCGAGCTTGATGACTTCATGGACAGTTACGACACAAGCATTGGTGCACTTAAAAATGTAATAAATTCCCATCTCAGGAGCCTTTGTCAAAGTTTCAATAAATACTTCCCCCAAGAGGACGCGCCAGAGATCCATGACTGGATACGTGATCCTTTCGCCTCGTCCAATGTGCCGCACCTGGCGTCAGAGCTACAGGGCGCCCTGCTGGAACTCTCCTCTGACCGCACATTACAGTCCGTTTTTCCAACGCGCACACTGGAAGAGTTTTGGCTGTCGGTTGCCCCAGAGTACCCAGCGTTAGCACAGGCTGCAACTAATGTACTGTCTCCGTTTGCGTCAACGTATCTTTGCGAAAAGACATTTTCTGCGCTGACATTCATTAAAAACAAATACAGATCCCAGCTGAGGAGGGTTGAGGATGACCTTCGCGTGTCAGTGTCTGAAATAAAGCCAAGAATACCACTACTTTGTTCAAAGAAGCAGGCACAGCCATCTCATTAATATTGTCAATTTAATGTCATGAATAAATGTAAATAGTTATTGTTTCTTTCTGTTGGTCGGTTATATTCAGATAATTATTAAATTACGCATTCGACAACAAGGACAAAAAAGACTGAATTTTATTAGCCATGTTTTTGTTATAAAAAAAGAAAAGCTGTAGGCTTAGCATATTTCCTAATTTCCTATGCATTCCCCATCTAATAAAAGTTTAAAATTAAAGAAATAATCATTCCATTTGTGTAACAAAGATCATAAAGAAAGTCATTAGGCTATGTGTGTGTGGCGTGGGGGGTAGCGGCGGTGGGCGGGGGTCACGAAGCCCATTAATTGTTATTATGCGGGTCGCGACTCCAAAAGGTTGAGAACCACTGCCTTAGAGTTCGTAGGTTTTGGTTGATTATTATTTTTTTGTGATCGTGGTTCTGAGACTATCCCATGGTCCGTTGCTGGCAATATTAGCTCCGTTACCGGCTCCGTTGCAAGCTCCGCCACTGGCTCCGATGTTGGCCCCGCTACTAGCTCCGCCACCAGCTCCGATGCTGGCTCCGCTGCTGGCGGAGTCATGGGGGCAGCTGTTGGAGCTGCACCAGCCCCTATGGCTCCTCCTGCAGGTGCATGGTTCTAACCGGGCCTGTTGGTCTCTCATAAGGGGCTTCTGAACCGCTCTTTGTCTGACCAGTCATCTAGGACAGTGTTTCCCACACATAGACTATTGTGTGGCGCATCGCCACAGAATCAACACCGCCCGCCACATATTGCGTTTCGTCCAAAAAAATGTTTTATTTTTTAAACGCAACGTATAGAACCGCCGCAGCGGACAATTTTACTGCGGGGAGGGGGGGGGCTATTCCTCCGTCTCACTCACGCGTCTCTCTCCCATAGCCCACACACACAGCCCCTACCCTTCGTGCACACCGCGCGTCTCTATCAGCGATCATCGCTGGAAGCGTGGAAGCTGTGTCTATTTGGTGCAGAGAAGACGTTGGTGAAATTCACTAAAGGCCTCCCGACCGCCACAACCCCTCCCCCACGGCCGCGACAACAACTGCCCCCCCCCCCCAAGCCCCCGGCAACAGAGCTCCAGGATCATTCAGGCTCAAACCCCTCCACCACATTAAGGTGGCGGTTCCAGGACGGGTTATTGCAATAAGAATACAATAATTTTCTTTCAGTGTTGGTGTTTTTTCAATATCAACAGTATCAACAGTCTTTGCATTTTCCAGGGTTTCCGTGGGGCATTAAAAAGCATTAAATTGGATTCAAACTGGCATTAAATCAAAATTTCTTTGAAAACATATTTTTTCTTTCGAGACAGAACGCACTCAAGGACATCGCTCAACTAGTACTGTCAAAAATACAAAACCTGTGGTCTAAAACTTCAGCTGCAGCTCTGACTGAAATCTTTGACTGAAATGTTATTCCAAACTAATTGGACACAACGGTAAACTTTTGAGCCAAAGATTGTACAATGGACAACCGCTATAACGCGGTTCACCTTTCGTGGCCTCGCTCTTCCACAGATTTATTTTTAGTACAATTTTGGATGCTTTTTACAGCGTATGAACGCCATATGCGTATTGTGTTCTGCGTCCTCATTAGCTAGTCGCAGAGTGAGCCTCTCTCATTGCAAAGACGATCTTTGTGTGTCTCGTCAACACAACGCATACACTGCACACCGCAGAGTCACAGAAGTACAAGCCGGACATGAGCGAGTCCGACTCCGCGTTTACTTTCTCTGAACTTTTCCGTGAAAATAAACCCCGCTAGCATGTGGTACTCGCCTTCTGAAGCCTGAAACTGCTACGATAAAACTTGGGTCGTAGCTACGATTGTCTCTTAGTTTGAACAGTCGCACAGCGGAGACGAGAGAAGCTCACGATGTTACCATCCCCATACGTGTGTAATGTGAATCTAAAAATCTTATAAGACAAACAAAATCACACAGTGTACACCAGGCATAAGGGAGAACCTGTGAACTAGTGACAAAAGTGTGTGGTTAGGGGTTTTACTGCCTTAAAACATATATAATAATTGTAAAAAATAAAGCCAACTACCGTAAACCCTCTAATATAGGCCGGGGCCTTTATTTACTCACGCGCATGGAGGACCAGGCCTTTATTGGAACCAGGCCCAAATTAGAGACAGGCCTTTATTTCTATTTGAGGAAAACGGACTACCAGGAAAATGAAGAAAAACGAGATTTGTGTCCATTTGAACCTAAAATATTAGGTTAATTTATAAATTAACATTACAAACACTCTACCAGCGGCTGGAACATTGACGCTTTTTATTTTGTAGGAACAACAGGAAGTGTTTCGCTGCTGTTAGCGGAACATTGACATCAATGTCAGTGTGCAGATTTCTCTACTTTCGTTTTTTGCGCGGATTTGGGATTATTGGTTGTTATCTCGTGTAAAGGCGAGTTTAGACAGAGCATTTGTGTTTGTGATCGATCATAAAACAGACCCGAGAGAAGACGAGACGCTCGCGGCGATCGGAGGAGTTATTTTGAGACGTAGGACTTACCTGCACACGGAGCCACTGGATGTGCTTTGAGGACGCGATGGTGACTTTATTAAAACCCTGGCGGGTCACACAACATTTGTTGTTTGCCCTGTTTCCAAAAATAGTCACAGAAGGTTTGAAAAGTGGCTAAATCTGTCTCAAAGTTACGCTTGGATCAGCTCCGCTCCGCAGCGTTCCCTCTCTCGGCCTGGGTTCCAGTTTGTTTACTTCCTGCACGTGAGTTATTGTTTACACTAATATGAGACAAATTCCTATAGAGTTAAATTATCACCCAACCCCAGTTTCTAATAATAGCCCCGGCCTAAATTAGAGACCGGCTTTTAATTGTCTCCACCAGCAGCGAGCCCGGCCACTGTTAGAGACCCGGCCGCTAATGGAATACAGGCCAGTATTAGAGGATTTACGGTACTTAGATTTCGTTTATTGCGGGTTATTTTTTAGAACGTAACCCCCGCGATAAACAAGGGACCACTGTATATCAAAATTTCCCCCCCCCTTCTGTGCGATTAAATGTTTACAAATCTTACCAAATGAAATGAGCACAGATTTTTTGCATTAAAAAAATGTAGCATTTGGGCTTTGAAATGGCATTAAACCATCAAATTTGACTGGTTGCTGCTGTACAAACCCTAATTTTCAGTTGTCTGAAGTGCACCCTCACCTTTCTGATGAGGGAGGGGGGGCATTTATTTGCAGATTCAACAGGTATTTAAACTGCACCCCAAGCAATCAATGCCAACGTTAAGGTGACACCAAAAGAGTGCACTCTGAGATGGAACAAGGCCGTTGGGATGAACTGGTATCTCTTGATGCCTTTAAATTACTTCTGACAGATCTGACACAAAGTTTTTAACCTGTAGAGCAGGGGTGTCGAACTCATTTTGGGTCTGGCTATTTCTTTAAATTAGATTAGATTGCTTTATTTGAAAAGGGACCGTGCAATTTCATATAACACATGAACAAACATGGTTTAAAAAAAAAAGCCAGAATTAGCCAGCAGGATATTTTTCATCTGTAGTCCCCTGGCCAAGATGTAAAAAGGCATTAAAATACAAGCATAACAATACATTTGCTAGTCTTTGACAACAATATAAATGACACTGTAAAATAGCACACAGTACCTGTTACAAGATTTAAACACACAAAAGTACATGTTCAAAAGGCTATCCAATACAGCGCAACAGGCTAAAAACCCATTAACTGCGCACAGGAATGGGCTAGAGACCTTTTTTTGACATGCTTAGAAAATTCATGCTCTACAAAGGGCCACATTAAATAATCTCACGGGCCGCATCTGGCCTTGTTTGATACATGTGCTGTAGAGTGTGTTACCTTTATTCAAGGTAAGGTTTTATGTGACTGTAACGTCTGTAATTTTGCATCTTGGCCAGAATGCCTATTCCAAAGACTTTTTTTTAAATCTCATTGAGCTTTATTTTAGATTTTAAATAAAGGATTGCACTTTTCACTGCGGAAAATGTAATGTAAAAAAATGTAAGGAAACACTGAAACAATCTTCCATAGATTTCCGTCCATTTTCTTCCACTTGGCCGTTGCCGGGTCGTGGGGGCAGCCGTTGGAGCTGCCCAAATCACATTGCACCAGCCACCTATGGCTCCTCCTGCAGGTGGTGGGTCCACAGAAGGCTTCCATAGATTTGACCATAGCAAACTTCAAAGTAGTTGTGCTGTTTTACTCGTCATAACGTCCTGAGCCGAGCGGACTGTGATGTTAAAGTGACTGGAGTCAGAGGTCAGAAACAAACGGCCTCTTCATTAGGAACAACAGCCTCTACAGCCGCTTGCTCCAGAGCCTCAGGAGGAAGTCGTTCATTAACATGGCGGCTGCAATATACCTTATAACAGCGATGGAGCTGCACAATTTTGACCAAAAACCTTATTTTCCAGAAAAAAAATCGCAATTTGCGATCTTCATACTTTGTATATAGCATATGTTTTATTTTTTATGTCATTGAAAAAAATACACTGTGATTTAGTCTTTTAAGGTTGTAAACAAAAAAAAGAAAAAAAATTCCTTGAGTTTTACTAAAAGTAGTATCAAGGCTAGATACTCATTTGAGCAGGTATTGCTCAATACTTTGTCATTTCCTCCGGTGCATGTTTGGCACAGAGCAGCTCTTCCTCCTGCTCCCTGAATGTGACTAAAATCCTAGATAAAGTTCTAAAACTTTTATTGCAAGAACATGATAGAGCTGCACGGCTAACCTTTATCAAATCAAAATTGAGGTTTTAGCCACTGCGATAACCTACCCTCAAGGGCCTGAGTTCTTTTGGGTTTTTTTCCCCCTGCCTTGCGCCTCTGGCTTCTGAGTGAAAGACATGTTCTCCAATCATAATTACGTGCTGGCTGTGTTGTCATGTTTAAGCAGCATGGTCAGGCTTTGATGTTTGATACTGGCGGCGCCACAGTGAACATCGCTATTCACTCAATCTCTCAGGACAGCGTTTCATTTACAGTGGATAAATAAGCAGTTTGGTTCCTGTTACTGCGTAAAAAGTAGCTTTTGTAAATGCAGCGCGATGTTTATGAACAACGAGGAGGAGGAGAGAGAGACGGAAAAGAGGAGACGGAGACAGAGACATTGAGCTGCGGCTTGGGCACATAACCTGCCCCCACGCACATCTCTCGGCCTGCCCAGGTATGTGCGCTACTGCTGCGTGCACGTGTGCCGTGCGCGTAGCCACGTACCTCTCACACATGGTGCTGCTGCTGCTGAAAGCACTGCGCAGATGCTCCTATCCGAGCCTTAAATAAATAATTTACGTCGGGTTTGTTTCGGGCTCGGGCCCACAATTCATGTTAATTGCTCGGGCCGGGTCGGGCTTGATTTTTTTGGGCTAACCTCTAATATAGCATAGGTTCCGCTAGACTGGCTGGGTCGTAAAATGTAGGCCATTCACAAGAATTACCGACCATTAAAAATATATAATGTACTGTCAGCGTATTGTCAATAACAATCTACATTTAGACAGAGCGCTACACGAGTGCTTTAGTGGGTCCAAAAACACGGCAACTTCTAATGAAAGAATGACGTGAGAAAAATGCAACAGCAGCTCAAATCCAAACATAAAGTTGTGCGCGTGGAGACGATGGAGAACGACAGATGTCACGTGTACGTACTCCACTCATCTGCGCTTTAACTCAGACGAAGGTAAACCCTAAAGCTGTCCAGATCTGACCACATCAGCTGCACAGCGAGGGCTGGGCTGTAGATGCTCTTCCCCGCTTTAACGAGGCTTCAGGTGTAAAATTAGCTGTGTCTCTCACCGCTGAAATATTACAGAGGGACAAATCGAAAGCACTAAAGTCATCAAAAGTCAGTCTTGAGCATTTCAACACGGACCCAGCTCTGCCACTCTAGAGCGGCTCCGAACTCCAGTAACTAAGCCGAGGCGGCCTGCGCAGACTGACTGAGGGAAGCGCTTCTAAACCCCGGCCACTCTCCCAGGAAGAGCCGCTCAGTCTCAGACTGAACACACACAAGTTTAAAGAATATCGTAATCAAATTTATTAGCTGCTGAGTTCTTGACACACTTTTAGAAAAGTAAATGTACCTGTAGTTGGCAGTTTTCTTGGAAAATGTGACGAAGCACGAAGAAAAAGCATTACATATCCAGAGAGCGATGATGGCGCTTCAACTGCGCTTTGTAAAATGAGCTAAGGGCGTAAATCGAAACTTTTGATAGAAATATTGAACCTTTTTTTAATATTTAGGGCTGTCTCAAAAACACTTTGGTAGTCACTAACATGTAGTATTCAATATATTTTTTACTGTTGGCCAATTTGGCCGATGGAAATTATTTTTGCCGGCCATTTGCTTTTCAAACTGGCCATAAGCCGGCTAACGGAAACCCTGGTATATAGTTAAAAGGGGGTTTCTTTTTTGCCGTGGGATCGAATTTGGTATCGAGTTTGAAATGTTAAAGCTGGGGTACCTGACTTTTTGTTGTAAATGTATTTGTGCATTCACAGAATATGTTGTAAACACAGCAAAGAACAGACCTTGTTGCATTGTCTTCTAACATTTTACTGAGCGATGTAAGATGGAAGTAGTATAAATTAGTGCGATTTACTTTGGGGGTGGTCCCCCAAAGTAAATCGGTAAATTTGCTGCCGCTCAAAGTCGAACACAGGCATGAGACGTGCATATAATAAATTTTTCTTGAACAATTCAGATACAGAGGAAGGGTTGTGAGAGCTTTATGAATTTGGGCCAAAACTAAAAATGTCAGTTTGAACAGGAAAAATCTGTGCTTTAATATCATGACACCACTACTCTCTTAAAAATCGTTTCTGGACCTGTTTTACTGGGTCTGGTACCCAGTAAAACCTTGTTTCAGTCAGTTGAACTCTTTCACTTGGTCTTTGTCTTAATCGTCGTGGCTAATAGCCTGAATGTGCCGTTAATGTTGTGTACACAGCGTCTCCTTAATGGTTCCTAAACGCTCCACAAAGACCGGTCGACACTAACAGCCGCGGCCCATATGGTGTCTCCCCTCCCACGCTTTTATTGTGGCGGTCCGCTCTCTTGACGTCTTTCACTGGTGCTCTTATTGTGGCGGGGCGACCCTCTTGACCTCGCGCTGATGGCTTCTCAAGAGGCTTTTATTCTCCCGCTCTCAGCCACCAACCACTTCCTGCGCCGGCTTTAGAGGTGGCGAGGAATCTGCGGAAGCAGCAGCCACTCGATGAATGGGATTAGAGGTCCATTAGAGACGGGGCTTTTGAAAATATAGTCAGATGTGTCCGGACGGAGGTGGATTGGAGATGTGCAGGGAAGAGGAAATTTTACCTTTTTTGAAGTTTCACCAGGCCCAGATTCAAATTGGGACTAAACCGTTGCCTTTTATGGATTTTTTTCCTTCTATTTAAAGACTCTTTCCTTTGTAGATTCTCACTTTATAAATGAACTCATATGGAATTATGTTTTAAACAAAAAAAGAGTTGAAATAGATTCTTCCAAATCGCTGCCTTTTGCTTTGATTAGTCCTTTGCTCTTTGGACCTTTTCTCAATGAGCTTCACAATGTCGTCACATAAATGGTTTGAACTTCAGACTGTCAAACCACTCGCAAGAAGTGTATCCAAACTTGTGTCGGGTACTGTATGCCTAAACTGGGTGTGACCCATATGTAAACCAAAGAAATGCCAAATTATTCTTAAGAGTGGGTATTCTGGTTTTGCAGGTATTTGGTAACAATCTTTTGTTACCAAACTGGATATTTAAATTAAACTAAATATCCAGTAGTTCCACTTCCTGGTTATCCAGGTGATCTCCCCATTCAGCCACCGGGGAAGATTCAGAGATCACTCAGAGACGTGAGTGGCTCCAAACACAGACCCAGGCTTGTTTAGTTTTTGTTAGCATTAGCATGCCAACGTTAGTTCTGGCATAGTACTGATGCTAACCGCAGCTTTTTGCGCGCCGATCAAAATGCGGAGGTTGAAACTAACTCAACTGTTGAATTCCCCTGTTTCTTAGCTTTCCAATGATATGCAGCATGCCCATATTCACTTAGATTTAAGTGGTAATAGTTATGTTTTCAAGGTGTTGAGAGCCAAAACTGGTATCTGTTCAGTATCGGATATTTGTAGCCGATACCAGATATCGTATTTTCTTCAGTATCGGCTCCGATATCCGATACCAGTATTGGATTGGTGCATCCCTAATTAAAATGGATAATTTCTTGACTCAGAGTATGACCTGAAGTACCACAGTTTGAGAACCGTTGGCTTAGAGGAAGAGTTTTAGCGACAGAGGACATTAAGTAAAGCTGGGAACACGGAAGTTTTAGCCAAATTTTGAGTCCGACTTGCCTCTCCCCGGGGTCGTTGAGGTGCGGTTTGATTCTTTGTGGTGTTGCTACTTGTGTGTGGTGTCAGTGCGACTGTTAGGAAGATTTGTCAAGAAGGTCAGATGATGCACTAGGTTCACGGGGTTGTTTCTTTGCAGGAGGAGAGACCATAAAGAACATAAACCAGCAGTCGGGAGCCCATGTGGAGCTGCAGAGGAACCCTCCGCCCTCCACCGACCCCAGCACCCGGGTCTTTACCATCAGAGGCAGCGCGCAGCAGATGGAGGTGGCCCGGCAGCTCATCGACGACAAGATCGGGGTCTGTACACAGCTTTACTACTGTTTCTAAAACTAAATAAAAAGTACTTGACTATGACTAAAATCTCGAGATAATTTGGTCGACTCTTAAAAACTAAATAAAAATGCAATTAAGGGACTTGAACAGCTGTTTAGTGACAGTTTGAAAGAGCCTCTTATCAGCTTAGTATCGTTCATTGTGTCTACTTGTGTCACTTGTATAACTTTGAGAGTTCATTTGGTCAGACAGTAGTGTTAGAGATGTTGAAATCTTTACATGTTTCAGCTGTCATCAGAAGTATCACCAGCGTGTGCTGAAGTTTCACTTATCAGCTGTTCTGGACCTGTCAGGACCATCCGACTGGCCACGCCTTGGAAGGAAGAACAGCTGATAAGTGACACTTTACCGCACGCCAGTGATACTTCTGATTAGGGCTGAACGATTAATTGCATTTGCAATTATATCGCGATATGACACAACGCGATTTCGTAATCGCAGGGCACGCGATTTGGGAAGTGAATGGAGCAGCGAGATATGGCAGCAAAGTCAGGTCCGCCGCCTGCTTTTGTTTACGTCTCAGTCTAGTGAAGGTGCGCAGTAGATTGTGGATGTACAGTGAAAATATCAGCGTTTATCATGCAGCCACCGCGAAGGACTATTGCTTTCTTCTCCGTTAGCCTCAGCGCTAATCACGCCATTCTCTCGCTGCTACTACACGCTCTGATGATCACAGAAACTACTTCACCTCCGGATTCACACGTCTCTGCCTCCGTAAGTGAGCCTGTGCTGCTTGTAAAGAGTAAAGAGTCGTTTGTGGCTCAGTTTAGGAGGCTTATGATGGGAATGTTGTGGATAAAGAACTTATCTCAAAAGCATAATGACGGTTCATGACCATAACGTATCCGCGGAGGCGATGTGCCATGTGCCTTTATTTACCTTTACATCTACCGCATATGCGCTCCGTAGGTAGTACAGACGCTAGATATTAACACTAAACCGCTGTATGAAAAGTGTTGGAAACTACAATCCGAGGCAGGACTCCGTGTCATGTCTTATTTTGCTGAGGAAATGCGCTGTTTACGCTGAAATGTCACTAAATGGCTGCGAGTCACAGAAAGTAAAACGTGTCTGTGTTTGGCACCTCATGTCCCAGTCTCCTTGCGTCACTGTTTCTTCATATTGCCCAAAGTTACATCCCAAAACCAAAATGCTGCTCCCAGTTCCAGTGTGTTTTGGCGTGTGCTCCATCTGGCCTCTCCGTGTCCATCAATAACGCCCATCTGAAGCAACTACGAGTCGCAGCTCAGACAGGGATTTGATGGCCGAAATAATAAATAATTTATTTTGTATTAAATGGGAGTTTGATTTCCTAAAACTTTTCCAACTAGTTAAAGCAGACGTTTGTTTGCAGACTTTTCCTGCACTTTAGTATGGGTGATGTTACTGACTGGATCAGTGAGTTTTATCTTCTTTTTTTTTTTAAATATCTATATATATATATATAATGTATCATTTATTTATAGACTGTACTGTTAAGTTTTTAAGAAGTGCAGTCCACATGTTCACAAATTTTGAATAGGTCAGGCAACAATTTTGTTTGCTTTATTGTTGCAATTTTCACTTTAAATGAATCTAATATTGTTTGTTATGAAACAGACTGATTTATGGCTTGTGTTAGGTGAAAAATACATGAGAAGAGGACCTTGCAACAATAATCGCATATTTAATCGCAATCGCAATATTTAAGAAAAAAAATCGCAATTAGATTATTTTCCAAAATCGTTCAGCCCTACTTCTGATGACGGCCTGCAGATGGCGTTTTAGGTCGTTTAGCAGGTCTAGTCTC
This sequence comes from Neogobius melanostomus, assembly GCA_007210695.1. Classification (NCBI taxonomy): domain Eukaryota; kingdom Metazoa; phylum Chordata; class Actinopteri; order Gobiiformes; family Gobiidae; genus Neogobius; species Neogobius melanostomus. The sequence continues at coordinate 102,987 of VHKM01000550.1, forward strand.
AATGACAGGTCCGCACATTGTTCAGAATATACGCCCCCAAACCTTCTCTTTGTTATCCATTTATTAATGCTGTTCTCTGTCTCCAGGGCTCAGGGATTATGAGTAACGGAGGGTTTGGCTTCAGCCCCTTCACCCAGGGCCCGGCCACGCACCAGAAGTGAGTCCACATCTCTGCCTGCACTCCCATGCATTCATTTACAAATACAGAAGACCTAGCTAATTAAACGAGGCTTGTCATTTACTTATTTGCATAGCGACGTATGAGGCCAAGATTATTTTTTAAGTTTTTCAGAATAAAGTAGTTATTACTGAAAACGCTTGTAAAATGATACATTTTTCCTTTTTAATGGTGTTTCGAAGAGCAATAAATGAGGCGGGAAAGAGATATTAAAAAATTCCTTTGGGGAAAAAAAAAAAAACTTAACGGGAGACACTGGAGACAACACTCACTCCAGGTTTTGGGCAAATTTGGTCTCTTAACATGTAAACTCTGGAAACAAAACAAACAAATCTTCACAATAAAATAATTATTGCTCTAATTCAATTTCAATTGTAATTTCAAGGCCATATTCTCGTGATGTATTTTTCTCAAATTGTTACATCACTAATCTCCACTTTAGTAGCTCCTACAGAGTCCAAACTTTACAGTCTTGGACCAAACAACATTTGGAAGGTTTTTTCAAAAAACAATTTTTGAGTTTTGAATTCCAAAAAACAAGGAAAAAAGTTGAATTCCAACAGATTTTTCCACTTCTAAACGGCTAGCTCTGTCTCACAATAAATGTTACTTTTTGGGGTTTAAATTGTGTGGAATTATTAAAATACCAGTAAAAATGACCATCTCTGGAGATGTGTGGCAATAGCCTGAGGGCCACCAAAAATTGGTCTGAGGGCCGCATTTGGCCCTCTGGATGCACTTTGCGCATCCCTGATTTAAACCAATCCATTATTCGAATTTCTTAGTTGAGAACATCAGCAATTTTGAAGGTTTTTAGGCACAAAATGCCTTATTTTTTATATTTAGGTCAGTAATCTATAGCAAAAGTTTGATCTCCTACATATTAAGTTTCCCTATACTCCTGCAGCGTCTCGCCTTAAGGACCAGATTCTGTCCGAGCAATTTGGAGAGTTTTTTTTGTTACGGGAACAAACCTGAAAATGTAAAGACTTGTCCATGTCCCGCTGTAAGTTGTAACAGTAATATTTTGTATTCTTCCCCGCAGCTGTGGCAGCGGACAGACCTTCCTGACTGGAGTGTGGGGAAACACCTATCAGACCTGGCAGAACCCGCCGCAGCAAGATCCAGGTAAACCTCTGAGCTGTTCAGGCGCTTTCAGAGACTCCTGCGCCCGCTGGAGAGACATTTTAAATCTACACCGTCACTTTTATGAGTTACGAGATAAAGAGGCCTGGGCTCAGTAACTGATTGTGTGTCTGGTCGTAGGTCAGCAGAGCCAGCCTCAAAGCCTGATGACAGACTACAGTAAGGCCTGGGAAGACTACTACAAGAAACAGAGTGAGCACACAAGCAGGGCTTCCACGGGGCGTTACAGAGCAATAAAGGCCCTATATTCGGGTTTTGTCCTACTAGTGGAATGACATTTGATATTTAGGCCGGCTGTTATATCGGGCAGATATTTAAAAAAAAACTATATCTCTGGGACCGAAAGTGATAGACTGCCCTTTTTTGCATTGGAAAGCGTGAAGTCAGGGCTTTGAAACGAGTCCTCTAACTCCCTTGGCCTCAGAGGAACAGAGAAACATCGCAATGAAAATTGCAAGTTTATTAAATAAGTTTCACTAAACCTCCGTCAACATGGACATGCTGCATGTCATTTTGATCGCCGCGCAAAATGATCAAAATGCCGTGGCTAACAGCAGTATGTTAATGCTAACGGCAAGATGCTAATATTGCAACTAATCAAAGCTGGGACAGAAACTATGATTGAATCACCTCCAATAAAATAAAATCGGCCACTGCTGGAGTGGCCAAGTATGTTTTTACAGCATTATAGACTAGACATTTGGAAAAATCGGCCAAAAATATCCGCCAAGTATATTGCCGTTGGCCAATAAAAATCGGCATCGGCCTTAGAAAAACCCATATCGGTCGACCTTCTAATACCAATACCTGAACCCTTTTCAATACTTATAAAAATATTTGTCTTCTAGACCCAGAAAACAGAACGCTAATGTTAATTTATTCTATAAAAGACCATTTCTTTTAAATGTGTATTTATCTGAGCTGAAACAACCAAGTCACTTCCTTTAATGCTGTCCCTGGACCAGCATCATCAAAACTTGGATCTAAAGATATCCAATGTTTTTCGGTACCTGCTTTCGATACTTTTATTCTTTCAATAAAAGTAGTACCTAAACTCCCCTGAGAAGGAACTGAGGCAGATTTAGCGCATCATTTGTAGTCTGTAAAAAGTTTAAAGTTTTAGCAAAAGCAGCTCAAAATTAGAATATTGTCGACCAAACATATACTAACGTTAACTTATAGTGCACTTTACAGTAGCACTACTGTCTCTTCATATTAATACAGTTTTGTGACATTGTCCTGAAGGTAAATGTGTGACTGAAGGTAAATGTGTGAGTGGAGGTAAATGTGTGAGTGGAGGTGAATGTGTGAGTGGAGGTGAATGTGTGAGTGGAGGTGAATGTGTGAGTGGAGGTGAATGTGCGAGTGGAGGTACATGTGCGAGTGGAGGTACATGTGCGAGTGGAGGTACATGTGCGAGTGGAGGTAAATGTGCGAGTGGAGGTGAATGTGCGAGTGGAGGTGAATGTGCGAGTGGAGGTGAATGTGTGAGTGGAGGTGAATGTGTGAGTGGAGGTGAATGTGCGAGTGGAGGTACATGTGCGAGTGGAGGTACATGTGCGAGTGGAGTAATGGCGAGTGGAGGTAATGTGCGAGTGGAGGTAAATGTGCGAGTGGAGGTAAATGTGCGAGTGGAGGTAAATGTGCGAGTGGAGGTAAATGTGCGAGTGGAGGTAAATGTGCGAGTGGAGGTAAATGTGCGAGTGGAGGTAAATGTGCGAGTGGAGGTAAATGTGCGAGTGGAGGTAATGTGCGAGTGGAGGTAAATGTGCGAGTGGAGGTAAATGTGCGAGTGGAGGTAAATGTGCGAGTGGAGGTAAATGTGCGAGTGGAGGTAAATGTGCGAGTGGAGGTAAATGTGCGAGTGGAGGTAAATGTGCGAGTGGAGGTAAATGTGCGAGTGGAGGTAAATGTGCGAGTGGAGGTAAATGTGCGAGTGGAGGTAAATGTGCGAGTGGAGGTAAATGTGCGAGTGGAGGTAAATGTGCGAGTGGAGGTAAATGTGCGAGTGGAGGTGAATGTGCGAGTGGAGGTGAATGTGCGAGTGGAGGTGAATGTGCGAGTGGAGGTAATGTGCGAGTGGAGGTAAATGTGCGAGTGGAGGTAAATGTGCGAGTGGAGGTAATGTGCGAGTGGAGGTAATGTGCGAGTGGAGGTAAATGTGCGAGTGGAGGTAAATGTGCGAGTGGAGGTAAATGTGCGAGTGGAGGTAAATGTGCGAGTGGAGGTAAATGTGCGAGTGGAGGTAAATGTGCGAGTGGAGGTAATGTGCGAGTGGAGGTAATGTGCGAGTGGAGGTGAATGTGCGAGTGGAGGTGAATGTGCGAGTGGAGGTGAATGTGCGAGTGGAGGTGAATGTGCGAGTGGAGGTGAATGTGCGAGTGGAGGTGAATGTGCGAGTGGAGGTGAATGTGCGAGTGGAGGTACATGTGCGAGTGGAGGTACATGTGCGAGTGGAGGTACATGTGCGAGTGGAGGTACATGTGCGAGTGGAGGTACATGTGCGAGTGGAGGTACATGTGCGAGTGGAGGTACATGTGCGCAGGGTGCGATTTGTCAAAAAACAGAAGGGGGATAGTTACTCAATCACTTTATTGCATAAAAAGCACATACATTTTAAGCTGTTAAACTTAAAACCCCAGTGTTGTAAGATGTGTTCTAACTGTCTAGTAGTAGCTCAGTATGTGTGGAGCGCAGGGTGAAGTTGATGCCGCTGTGTGCAGGGCGTCCGTGCCTGTGTGTTTTTGGGCTGAATATAAGCGCGCATAGCCCAATTCAATGCGTAATGATCCAGCCTATAGCCTACTCCGAGGCAGATATTTATATATGAGACGCACAGGCCTATGTTACGTGTTCCTCTGTATAGTTTTGGATTATATTCAGTGAGGAGCAGCGAGGAAGACAGGAGATGAGAGACTTCAAATGGCCTGTGCATAGACGACTGAAGGGGCTCAGGGAGTTGGGCCGTTTTGGAAAACTCTTGATGATCAAACTTTAGGTAACCAATGTAGTGTGACCAGGGCGACAGGTGTCTTTCTTTTTTGAGGGCCAGAGCTGGAAATGTTACAGCATGCACATGTATGCGCACGGCTGGCACTTCTCAGAACCGAATCAGAACCGTGGTAAAGGTTCCTCATCCTGTTTGTCAAACTGTTGTAACACGCGCTGGGTGTCACACATAGCTGGGGGCATTAACGCACGGGTTGCGCGGGTTACAGGATCCTCCGCGGTCCCCGCAGGCTGCCCGCGGATCGGGTCCGGTCATAAAAGTCTCCTTTGATCGCGGGCCGGGTTGGGGCGGTTGCCGCCACTCATTGCCGCCTGCGCGCATTCATAGTTCAGCCACGATTCAGTCTATCATCTTTACAGCGGGTTTTTTGACGTAAAATAAGCAGCGTTTTGCTGCTTGTGGTCCAGAGAACGCTTTTTCCACGGCATGTGCGTCTGTGCGCGACTTCTCTGTCCCTCTCCTGCAGCGCTCTGCGCAGAGAGAGAGAGAGAGAGAGCGCGCGAGGGGATAAGACTCGCCAGTCCTGTTCATTTCAAGCTCATTTCTGTATGTGTGCAAAAATAGATGTAACTGATCATAAAGTCAATCAGGATACATAACACAGTTCCCTGTGCATATTCATTCATCAGAAATGACACATGCAGTAGCCTTACAGGCTACACTTAATAAGTCCAGTCTCACAATATAGTTCCCCGGGCCAGTGCCCATCCCGGGAGCGCGTCAGCTTTCAGGCATTCATAAGAGAGGGGGAAAAAACACCTATTTGCAAAGTTCTGCAAAAATCCTGGTACTGGTGACGAGACATGCAAACCATGAGTGTTTCTAACTCCGCAGACCCTCGCTCTCTGCAGACCCCGTGCGCATCAAAGCCGCTAAAGCAGAGATCACCCGCGTCTCATGTAAAATTAAATCAAATGGCCAGCAGGTGCAAAGCCAATTTTACAATTCTATCCCCCCTACGTTTAATACAGTAATACAGCAGAAGTAGGGATAGGGATAAAAGAAACAGAGACGGGGACAAGAAAACCAGAAGGGGGGAAAATCCCCCCATCCCCCCAGCAAATCGCACCCTGCATGTGCGAGTGGAGGTACATGTGCGAGTGGAGGTAATGTGCGAGTGGAGGTGAATGTGCGAGTGGAGGTGAATGTGCGAGTGGAGGTGAATGTGCGAGTGGAGGTGAATGTGCGAGTGGAGGTGAATGTGCGAGTGGAGGTGAATGTGCGAGTGGAGGTGAATGTGCGAGTGGAGGTGAATGTGCGAGTGGAGGTGAATGTGCGAGTGGAGGTGAATGTGCGAGTGGAGGTGAATGTGCGAGTGGAGGTGAATGTGCGAGTGGAGGTGAATGTGCGAGTGGAGGTGAATGTGCGAGTGGAGGTAATGTGCGAGTGGAGGTAATGTGCGAGTGGAGGTGAATGTGCGAGTGGAGGTGAATGTGCGAGTGGAGGTGAATGTGCGAGTGGAGGTGAATGTGCGAGTGGAGGTAATGTGCGAGTGGAGGTACATGTGCGAGTGGAGGTACATGTGCGAGTGGAGGTAATGTGCGAGGGAGGTGCGAGGGAGGTGAATGTGCGAGTGGAGGTGAATGTGCGAGTGGAGGTACATGTGCGGGGAGGTAATGTGCGAGTGGAGGTACATGTGCGAGTGGAGGTACATGTGCGAGTGGAGGTACATGTGCGAGTGGAGGTACATGTGCGAGTGGAGGTACATGTGCGAGTGGAGGTACATGTGCGAGTGGAGGTACATGTGCGAGTGGAGGTGAATGTGCGAGTGGAGGTGAATGTGCGAGTGGAGGTGAATGTGCGAGTGGAGGTGAATGTGCGAGTGGAGGTACATGTGCGAGTGGAGGTACATGTGCGAGTGGAGGTACATGTGCGAGTGGAGGTACATGTGCGAGTGGAGGTACATGTGCGAGTGGAGGTACATGTGCGAGTGGAGGTACATGTGCGAGTGGAGGTACATGTGCGAGTGGAGGTACATGTGAGATTGTGATGGTGTGACTCTGATTTCCCTCAGGCCAGTCGTCTCAGCAGAGTTCGGTGCCAGATTACACCGCAGCATTAGCAGAATATTACAGACAGCAGCCGTACCTGTGGAACCCCGCCCAGATACAGGTGAGCCCCGCCCACATGAGTAAGCCCCTCCCAGATACAGGTGAGCCCCTCCCACAAGTCTGTAGATTACAGAAGTAAATATGAGGAAAACATTTATTGCTTTCTTTAAAGTTTTCAGCTGAGCTCAGCACATCCTTCGGGCCCAATATTTCCAAATGATCCCTGTTCTAGTAGCAATGCCAGGTGAAAATTTTAAATACTGTGGATAAAAATAATTTCAGCATAAAGTGGTAGAGGACAACAAGTGGATGAAAGGGCAGTTTGAATTTTTAAAATCCATCAAGTACTTTCAAAGTTATGAGTATTTCAGTTTTCATTTTTGGCCACTTTTGGTGAAATCAGTTACAATGAAAACAATAGGATATAGTCTGGACCGATTTGTCACAAAAATTGGTATGATTTCCAGCTTCCGTGTTCTCTAACTTTCCCATTTCACCAAATATTGTTCTCAAAATTCACTCCCTCAAAGAAAAATAGTCAGTGATTTCAAATATGATGTTGGATTTTATTTAGGAGTTAAGACAAAGCAACTAATTTGCATATTTTAACATATCATCAAGGCAAGACACTGCAGGCGAATAGGGCAAATTTTTAAAGTGGGTGATATCAATTTGAAACTTTTGCTGTTATTTACAAAAACCTGGAAAAAAAATGCATTGCAAGTTTTCTGTAATATAATGATTACATATAACAATAAGACATTTTATGCGTAAAAATTGCCAAAAATTGCCAATGTTGTAATTTCATAGTGGAAAACTAAGCTACAATTATCCTATTGCATTTGTGTTGATTTGGTAAATTAATTACGTGAATACGTTTGTTAAAAGTGCCAAATTGTAGTTCAAAAACTCCGCATTGTGGCTTTATGCAAATGAGTGCGCGCTGCACTGGAGCAGCAAACAGAAGAGTTTCGCCCGGGTTGGAGAAACACGGCTCTAATGTGTTTCACCCACCCTCCACCCCTTTCCCGAGACAAAACGGCAACAAAACATGTAAAAGGACTATCGTACACTTCCTTAAACGTGAAATTGGTCAAATCCATGCTCTACAGCCGGCCTGTTCGCGCATCAGCGAGGGGAGTTGATGCTAGCTGCTATCAGCCAGCCTTAGAGTGACAGGAAAACTCACGGCGCGGCCCGTTTTTTTTTTTTCTTTCACAAAGCCGCGGATTAAAATGACAATTACATCCCAAACCAAAGCACGGATAGTAAAGCATACTTCTTAAATGTTATGTTTATGATGGTGACTTTTGAAAAAAATTAACAACTTTCGGTCAAAATTGCGGAGACTTTCCTCCACAATATCTCAGGATCTACAGCAGCTATGCATTTGTCACCTGCATCATTGGACTCTGCTATACTTTTTCTGATTGACTGGGAAATATGACGGAGCGGGAACGTGATTTACTGCCGCGGAAACCGAGAAGAAAAAAGTGTTTTTTTCGAGCGCGGTCCAGACCTCTAATCGGAGATTTTGACGCTGCGTGTGGACTTTATTCATTCATATCTCAGGAAATAATTGGCCTAACGAAGAAATAAAAACATGTGTGGATTCCTTGATTCAAGCCGCGTTTACTGATACTAGGTTTATAAATATCCACCAAATATTGTAACCGCTAGAAGGCGCTAAAGAAGAGGAAGACTCATTCGGGTCCTTTTTCACCACTCAGTGGCTTTTGCGTTGCTAGTTCTAGATCCCTCCCAGGAGTGTTTCCGCTGCACACTTTCAGGACAAATACCTTTTATTACGCCGTAGGGCCTGACCGCTATATCGGGGCAATATTTATTGTTTTTACAATATCTTCTCCAGAACCAAAAGTGACTTCCCGTTCTTTAAAGCTCAGTCATAACTATAAACTTAGCCCTCCCACAACTTCCAAGGCCTCAGGGAGTGGAGGAACATCACGGTGAAAGTTTGTACACCTATTCCATATGTTTTATGACTTTTGTGGATCGTAAGTGCTCGTGATTCACTGCTGGAAGGTCCGGGTTCGATTCCCACTTGGACGGGGCCTTTCTGTGTGGAGTTTGCATGTTCTCCCCGTGTCTGCGTAGGTTTCCTCCGGGTACTCCGGTTTCCCCTACCACTAAAAACATGTGCAATAGGTGAATCCTCCAGCCAGGTGATTCTGACCATCAACCTGGTCCTACATCATGGAGATGGGTCCCCGGGCGCGGCACTGCCGTCGACCACTGCTCCTTACGGGTTGCCTCAGCGGCATCGAAGGATGGGTTAAATGCAGAGGACAAATTTCCCTACGGGGACAATAAAGTATACAAATACAAAAAACAAAACAAAAATGTAGCAGCTTAATTTAAGAAAAATGTTTAGCTTTTTTTTTTGCATCAGTAAATGAACTACGAGCAGGAATTTGGAAAGCCATATTTAAGCCAGAGCCCTTTATTACCTGACAAAATCCTGCCACACTAATGCCACTCTCTCCCCTCAGGATCACTAGAGGCCCCTGGACGGACGGCTCGGATCGGCGTTCCCTAACCACGCTCTGCCGCTTCCTCCTTCCTTTTGTAGACCGGAAAATTACGGAGAATTAACTCAAGAAAATCACGAACTCTTCTCTTGTTTGTTTTTGTTTTGTTTTTTTTAAACCTGAAATTTTGTGGAGGCAGGTGTTTTTGGACTAGCCCACGGGTCTCCTTTCACGGCGTAGACCTCGATATCTTTTTTTTTTTTTTTTTTTTTTTTTATCAAACTTGAAAAATGTATCGTGTGGCTTTGAACAAACCGAATATATATATATATAAATATAATAATAGTAATAATCTATATTTTGTGCATTTTCCGATGAAAGCAAACGGTTTCGGGCTTAGCAGTCTTGAGTCACCAGTCCCATATTATTTTGATAATGTTTAACGCATGCGACAGACTCTTCTTTTTTATTCTACAGATGTTTTATTAGCGAAGGTCTATGCCGTTGTCAAGAGTCTTTTGTACTAAAAGAAAATCACTCGCGGTTTATTTTCCAATTTTACAGGTCGTCATCTTGGAGGTGCAATGATGTTTTTTGTTGTTTTTTTTTCAGTTTGACGATATCGACTAGTTCTTATTCCTGTACCTTTATCCATGATTTTTAGTTTTTATGAGAAATAAATTTATATTGCATTGCCGATTTAAAAAAAATAAAATAAAAAAAGAGAAAACGCCGGATCTCTCTGTGGTCGAACCCGATATTTTTGGATTTTTGAAAATGTTTCCCGCCGAAATTTTACACAAAGATGATAAAAGAAATGGCGGGGGGGAAAAAACCTATGACTATTTTCTTACACAGTGCGACGTTATATTATTATTCTTCTGTTGTTGTTATAAATGTGAGGTTTTCTACTTTGTCAATTGTTTGTAGAAGTTACCGATGAAGTTGTCAGTTGCCTATGTTTTAGCGATGGGTGAGTGCTGTCTGCGAGCGGGATGTTAGCGACGCGGTGCCTGTGTCGATGAAAATGTGTGTCTAAGTGTTAGCGGAAAACGTCAGCGCCGACAGGAGCGGAAACGTTCGGGATTGGAGTTTGGGAGTTTCGCGTGGCGGAGCAGTTCGTTATCCTAAGCTCTCTGCGGTGGAATCTGCCCTCCAGCTGTGAAAATGTAGATGATTTGACCGGGTTTTGGGGAAATATCTTTGCAATTTCAGGGCTTTAACCACACAAAACAAAAACTAGCACTGAATTCAATGTCTTAAATGACTTTTCCCTCACTTTAGTTTATAATGAGTGGTATCTTTGTTTTCTGTTTGGAGATTTCTTTGAAAAGCGTTACATCTAGGCTCTTTTCCACCATCTGACATTGATGTCAAACTCAGATTTCTTCATCACAGCTCATCGTAAATAATTATTAATGTAACTTTTCCCCACATTTAAATTAACAAAAATCATAAGGAATTTGTTTTTTCCATCAAAAAAATGGTGTGGCTTCTTGTGACGTGGATATAATGTGAATGATAATGTGGCGTTATTTTCATGGCCTACGGCAAATCTCTTGTTCTAACTTCCAAAGAAACAACGCTGATTCAGACTGGGGACATCCCTGCTGCGAGCCAAGAATGCAAACCTTAATTCCACCGTACAAAAACCACGTAGCTCTCCTTTGTAATCCCTCCTTAGCATTACAAATGTACTTTATCGGCTCTGTAAACGCACCACTCGCGACTAACGCAAACTCCAAACTCCCTCGCGCTTCATCTCCCGCATCGGCGCCGGGGCGTTTTCCCCGCGCTCCTACAAACGTCTGGGTATATTTTTCACGTCGGGCTAACGGCTGCTGAACTGTGAGTTAGCTCCTTTAGCGTTTTTTGAGACTTTTTTCACACTGTTGCTTAGACCTTGTACAAAACGGGGGAGGGGTGGGGAAAGAGAGAATATGACGAATATTTGCGCGTGTGGGATGTTGATGTTTTACTGCGACTTTATTGTGACAAAGTTCTATTTTCTTGGTGAATCATTTTTATCTGTTTCGTAAATAATTTGAATATTGTCGGAACCTTTTTGCCGCTGTTCCGTTCGACCACAGAGAGGGGGCGCTGTACTGTCGATGGGTTTTTTTGTTTTTTTTCTCTGAATTTCTTCGTGTATGTGTGCAGATAATGATAATAGTAATAATAAGAGGTTCTCCTGTACAGGGCTCTATATATTTAAATTCATTTTGTTTTTGTGTTTCCACTCTGATGGCGGGTGCTGCGATAGTTACGAGAAAAAAAATGTACCTTATTTTAAAAGAAATTGTTTAAAATTTGGAAAATGTTGTCTAACGATGGAGTAAGTGTTAATTATTCAAGACTGCTAGGCTAATCATCTGTCTCCCGTCTGTCCGTAACGCCTTTGTGAAAACGGGCTACCACGCTAACCACGAGCTAACAGGCTAACAGTGCTTTTATTACTTTTTAAGGTCATTTTCAAGCCATTTAGAGAATATACTGTATGTCGTGTTTTCAAAAGGGATGTCTACATATTGCTCACCATAATGTTTAAACTTATTCCGTGATGTTTTTCTATCGAATTTTCAAATCAGGTCTCACGATGTTAAGCTCAATATGTCCATTGCTTTATTGTTGTGGCATTTATTGTAAGAAGCAAAGTCCATCCTTTTTTCCGTTTGGTTTTTGATTGTCAGTTTTGGGGAACAAAACAAACAAAAAATTACCTCAAGTTTTTCCCAATCTTATGCAGTACCGTTTAAAAGTTTGGGGTCACACCGACAATGTTCTGTTTTGAAATCTTGCCCGGCATCAATCAAAAGGAAAACACGGAGGACTAGGGATCGGCGATAGTGACAAAAAAACCCACAAGAAATATGCAAAAATGTGCCGCAAACATAATTTTCTCCCAATTTCTTTCAAACGTCTTTCACCCACTTTTTCCCCCCAATTTGTTCCGAGGTTTTCCTCAAATTTTCCCACTTTATTTTTTCCCCTATTTTTTCCCAATTTCCCCCCAAATTTCCCCCCCATTTACCGCAACAAAGACCAGAGGTTCTAAACTGGTTTGGCATCGGGACAAACCACGAACCAAAAAATTAATTCCAATCCAATTATTTTCCAACCTACAACCATCTCAGCAAATATTTGACTTTCCAAACAACAGCGGGTCCAAACTGTCTAAATTAAACACAAATTGAGCTACAGTAAAAACCGTGCCTAAATCAGAAACGCCTAAAAGCTAAACGCCTGACTAAAACATAGAACGATCTCTATTAGGCTGATGCAATGCATAATACTGACTTTTCCCGCAAATGATTTTTGATTTAACCTTTTGAATAAAATAAAGCTGACATCAAGACTAAAACACAGTATTTTATCAGACTTTTCACACTTTTTCAGTATAAATATTGACAAATGTTCCCTAGAAAACCCACGTGTTGAGAACCACTGGTCTGGACTGTCTTTTCTTTTCAATGAGGATAACGTGAAATGAATCCGACACATTTTAATTGACTTCAAACTTTTGACCGGCAGTGTATAAGCCCAAAACTCTGTTTACATTTTTACCACCAATTCGGAATAATGACAAATCTGATTAATGTAGATGTATTACTTTTTAGTGCCTAATATTTTTTATCCCTTTCATTTTGAGTGACGATGTTTTGTGTATTACTGAAGTCCTCTTTGCATCTACTTAAGGCCCCAGTTGCTGAGATAAGCTCCAGCATCCGTAATAATGTAATCTAAATGAAATAATGTGTAGCGCAGCTGTCCGCCGAGTTACTACATGCTTTTGTCATGAACATATTAATATCTACAGAATGTATTTTAATTTTAGTGTCTGCTAATGCTGTTTATTTTCCTACTTTATAGTTTTGTTTCGAGGTATTTTTTTCAATGTTTTGCAGATTTTTCTTTTGTCTGATCCATAAAAACTGTTTAATTTTACTGCGTTTTGCCATTTTAAACTAAATTGTGTAGAGGAAAAGGGTGGACTTTGCTTCCCGGCGTTAGCGTTGTTAGCTTCCCGTTAGCGTGGTTAGCGTGGCGGCTCTCTGAGGAGGCAGTCGTTCTGAAGGGTCTCTCCCGGGTTAATGTCATTTTAATGATTTGAGCACATTGGAGGCGGGTCCTGGAGCCGCCGCGTCCGGGAGCAGCTTCTCCGTGAAAAATGAGCTGTTTTTATTTGTTTCTCTTTTTGTTTTCTAACGTGGAGCAGAAAAAATTGGATTCTTTGGCAGATTTTTGTAGATTGAGACAGATGGGATTGTGTTGAGGCCGAGGGCGATGGAGGATTAACACCAGGGCTAATAAAGCTCTTCTTTCTGAGTAAAACTGTCTCTCGTATTCATTCACTCATCTTAAAGGGCCAGGGTCATTCATTCACTCATCTTAAAGGCCAGGTCATCATTCACTCATCTTAAAGGGCCAGGGTCATTCATTCACTCATCTTAAAGGGCCAGTGTCATGCAACGTACCTCATCACAAACATACAGCCAAAGATCTTGAATAAAACTCTAGATTGGACATGGCCATAGTAACATGTTGGAATAAAGGGCAATTATGGCGGCCATCTTGTGACTGGTCCTTCTAATCCAGTGTAATGTAATCAAATGTTTTTTTTAAATCAATTTTTAGTCATTTTCATACTGGACCAGCTCTATACCCTTCATCAGGTGCTCGAGGGTTTGTGGGAGATCGCCCAACCAGTCCACATGTGTTTTGTGGATCTGGAGAAAGCGTTCGACCGTGTTCCTCGTGGTGCCCTGTGGGGGTGCTCCGGGAGTATGGGGTCCGGGGCCCTCTGCTAAGGGCTGTCCGTTCCCTGTATGACCGCAGCAGGAGCTTGGTTCGCATTGCCGGCAGTAAGTCAGACTTGTTCCCGGTGCGTGTTGGTCTCCGCCAGGGCTGCCCTTTGTCACCGGTTCTGTTCATTACCTTTATGGACAGAATTTCTAGGCGCCAGGGGCCGGAGGGTGTCCGGTTTGGGAACCTCAGGATCTCATCTCTGCTGTTTGCAGACGATGTTGTTCTGTTGGCTTCATCAAATCAGGACCTTCAGCGCGCACTGGGGCGGTTTGCAGCCGAGTGTGAAGCGGCCGGGATGAGAATCAGCACCTCCAAATCTGAGGCCATGGTTCTCCACCGGAAAAAGGTGTCTTCCCCGCTTCAGGTCGGTGGGGAGTCCTTGCCTCAAGTGGAGGAGTTCAAGTATCTCCGAGTCGTGTTCATGGATGGAGCGTGAGATCGATAGACTGATCGGTGCAGCGTCAGCAGTGATGCGGTCGCTGTATCGGACTGTTGTGGTGAAGAGGGAGCTGAGTCAGGGGGCAAAGCTCTCGATTTACCGATTGATCTACGTTCCCACCCTCACCTATGGTCATGAGATTTGGGTAATGACCGAAAGGACAAGATCGCGGATACAAGCGGCTGAAATGAGTTTCCTTCGCAGGGTGGCTGGGCGCACCCTTCGAAATCGGGTGAGGAGCTCAGTTACCCGGGAGGAGCTCGGGTAGAGTCGCTGCTCCTTCACGTCGAAAGGAGCCAGCTGAGGTGGCTAGGGCATCTGTTCCAGATGCCTCCTGGTCGCCTCCCTCGGGAGGTGCTCCAGGCATGTCCTATTGGGAGGAGGCCTCGTGGAAGGCCCAGGACACGCTGGTGGGACTATGTCTCCGAGCTGGCCTGGTGTCGCCTCGGGGTCCCCCCAGAACAGCTGGAGGAGGTGTGCGTGGATCGGGAAGTCTGGGCATCTCTGCTCGGACTGCTGCCCCCGAGACCCGGCCCCGGATAAAGCGGAAGAAAATGGATGGAGTTATTTTCATGACTCTTTGATGATGTCCTCATGTCATATCAGGCAAGAAAACTTTTTTTTAAATTTCAGTTTTATATGATGCATTGACTTTAGCTGCATTTGTCCATGGATTTTCCTCTCTCAAACACATTTGATATAAATAGAAGTGAATGATTCTATCAATCGTTCCCAAAGAGACACTACAGGGGACCCCTAAAGCTTGTCTACAGAATAAGAAGTACAAATACATTTGCTTGCTAAAATGTCCCAACTAAGACCAGTATTTATATATTGCTTTTTATGTAATTTTAGCAGTGAAATAAAAACTAATTCCTTTGATTGTTGTAAATTATAATTATTGGGCCCTGACAAGATTTTGGATCGATGAGGGAGGATGCCATGTCAAGGACTTTGGGAATGGCTGAAATATAACATTTGTTTCCTACTTTAACACAGTATTGCTGTACTTTTAACACGACATAACTCCTATTTATTGAACATGGGACAGTGATTACCTGGCTCTGCCATACTATTCCCTGTCCATTCCACACAGGGAAGTTAGTCTGGTACAGAGCAGTCATAAGCAAAGTGGTAATCTCGTAGTGCGCATGCGCAGCGCTTCCAGTCAAAGGTCAATCGGGATAAAAGCGCGTTCGCCCAGTAAACCTAATGTAAAATGTGCATGAATAAAGATTGTTTTACAGGCATAAAAACTGTGGTACATTAACAGATCAAAAATATATCGAGGGTGAGTATCTGTGCTTCCACGAACATTTTGGTCAAATATATTAGTTTTAATTTCCAATTGCAGGTGGCACAAGCTAAATTAAATGTCTACTTTTTGGGTGGGGGATAATTCTTTCCTGAAAATTACACACTATATATACATTGTACTATAGAAAAGCAGAAAGTAAGTCATCTTTACGTTTTTACTACACAATGATTTGGCCTACATGAACATGTTTTCTCTCAGCATTGTTTGGGGGAGGAGGGATTACGAAGATTGTGTATGAAGGAAAGGCTAAATGGCATTTGCCTACAAGTTGAATAAAGTCATGCAGCATAGGAAACAATAAACATACTCTGCAAAACATGTGCAATAGCACCTACTATGCGTCCTGTTCAATGATCACATGCTTTTTATGTAATTTGTTGGATCTTTTCTGATAACGCACTCAGTCTTAAAGCCACAACGCGTAGAATTTTATCCAATAAATAAAATTGAAATACAGGCTTTTTTTTTTTTTTTTGACAGATATTTTCATAATTGAAAAATACATCATAAATGTACAAACAAACATGTGCTTTTGCTGTGAGCGGCTCAGCTCTCCTAAGACATGACTGTTACTTTACCGGGAGTGGGTACGTCTCCAGCTCGTCGCCATGGAGATGTTGACTAAAGTCAGCAGAATTTGAGATTTAAACAGGTTAAGTTCTCATCCAAATCCATTCTTTGATTACTCACTAAATAAATAGTATACTCTGTGTCAAGCTGGTCATTGGCTGCATGTGTTTACTGATGGCAACAGTATAGTCCAAAATGTTACGCGGTGTGCCTTTAAAGAAACTGTACTTCGTACTTGGCACTGAAGTAAAACATTTCCCTCACCATCCAAATGTGTAGAAACTGAAAGCTTTTCCTTGTTAATAATCCGACAGAATCAGAATCATAATTGGTTTTATTGACATTGAACAGGTTCACAAAGGAGGAAGTTTCTTCAGAGCAATCATGCAACATGAAACAAACGTAAATAATAAACTATAAAAACTTTAAAACTTAAAAGGGCATACACAAAGTAGATCAAAAATAAAATGTGATTTTAAAAAAACAACAAGCCATCTCCTCAAGTCCCAGTCCCGGACTGCAGTAGTGGCCCTACACTTCCAGACCCATGGTAAAGTCTGTCGTGGACATGATGCTATTTTCACTGATCTCACGGCACAAGCACATCGTAGATCAGCAGCAAACTCCATCTATCACGACGACCTGTTTCACTGAAAGAATTTTCAAGTTTCTCCGTCTTGTGTCTGCCACCAACAAGTCCTCTAGCCGCTTAGCCCACGTTTCCACACAAATAACCATTGTCTAAAAACAGAGCGACTCATCTCTGTATCCTCCACCTGAGCCTCTCACTCAGTTTAGTAAGTTTTGAGTATCATACAAACAATAACAAATCATTTAAACTACATTTATCTGCACTCTGTCGTCTTCGTATATGCTTCTGCGCTGTCAAAACCTACTTCCAGGTCAAATTTATCCCGATTGACCTCTGAGCAATCCCATAATTCATTGCACCAATTGAGATTATGATTTCGCAGTTTGAACGGGCAGGCCTAACGCCGTCAGTGAAATAAACCAATCAGCAATTAGCTGATTGGTTTAGCTGATTAGCTGATGAACAGCTGTAGTCCAATTCAGAATATACTGTCTGAACTGAATATAAACTGACGAGAGACTCCATTGTCCATGGTTAGTTTTGTTCAGCGCATGTCACTGTTGATAGAATTACAACATGGCGCCGCAGCGAGGGACGTAACCTTGTCAATTCCCTGTGACGGTCGTGATTGGTTCGGCCTCAGCCGTCAATCAGTCACTTGTTTACCGTGTGTGTCCAGACCACCTTCTTTCACGCAGAAAAGAGGTAGGTGTGGTTTACCAGGCTAGGACAGTAGGCTCGTTCCAGATGCGGTTGCAGCTCGCCTGGCTGATTGGCGAGAGTAGCCGACGCAAAGGGGGCGGGGAAAAAAAGTCTGAAGTCCATCCGACCGCTCCACATCCAGAGAACAGTGAGAGCGGCCTCAGATCACGCAGCGTATCGCGTTCTTTTCAAGTTTATCCTAAATAAAACTCATTGACCTCCTGCTCTGTTTCCTTTACTCCAGGGACATCATTCTTCATCAGAGAAAACTTTCCTATTTGTTTGTTCACGTTTGTGAGATAAAATATTTCCTTTAAATCATGAGTTTGTTCTGAAAAGCATCAAACATGAGCTCTATTTTAGGGGGCGATACATAAAGTTCATAGTTTCTGTCATAGTTTATTTGTTCAGATCTAGAGTGTTGCCCTGAGGAGAGAGGAGGGGGTCAGTGCACGTTTGTGATCACAGCAGGCTCTTATCCAATCACCTGAGCGTGAGTCGCCGACAGGTGGGCGTTTTCCCACAGGGTTGCCAGACGTACGATAACTATCGTATTTGTATGATCATTTTAACCCCTGTACGATGTACCATCAATAATTCAAAAAAGCCCTAAATGTAGGATCATTTCAGAGCTCCAGATAAAGTCTGGTTAAATGCACCGTCCCCTCTCAGCAGCACTTTGCTTTCGCTCTGATCTGGACTCAGCAGATATTACGCCTATGTGAATACGGAGGCCAAGTCTGTCAGAAAAAGACACTGTCCCTGGATCAGTTTTACAGTTCCACTATGGCATTATCCTCCTGCCTTGGCTGCAGCCGTGGCATTTGATTGGTCAGCAAGATGTAACCCCGTCTCACCTCTCGCGACTATTTAATTTACCCGCTTCTTTATTACGGCTTAGCCAATTATTTTTCCTTATTCAAACACCTCATGTGAGTGTGTGTTCTCCAATCTGATAAAACCAAATCCAGCAATCGATTGATTACTGCAACCCTTAACGGGCTTATCCAGGCATCAGTGTGTGAAGAATCAAGGGGAATTTTCGGATTTCAAACCTACAAAAACTATGTTGTTGCGCTCAATAACATTAGCAAACTTGTACAAGAACGTCTGCAGAAGAGAATGACTCTGACGAGGAGGTGGAGTTCATCTCTTAAGGTGCGTTCAGACCGAACGTGCGTCCACGCTCCGTCAGCCTCTAGTTGGACGCCAAACATTGCCGCTTCACACTCGCGAGAAACGCCTGTTTGCGGCGCGTGAAGTTTTGCAAGCGTCATAATTAGGAGGCGTGTCATACAACTCAGGCCGAGCGCAAACCGCCATGATCAACTTCTCCTCCATGCTGCAGGTCAGGGGCGCAACTACCGCAACTACCCCCCTCAGACACACACAAATACACACATGGCTCTTTGATGGTTCTTTCTTTTTCTTTTTTAAAGAAAATAAATACCCTCTGAATTGACTTTATTTTAACGAAAATGTCACTATTTCACACAATATAACATCGATATTTCCCTCTATGGAGTTTGTTATCACAAAAAAACAATCACACGGCCCGATTAAAAGCTTCTGTTGCTTCATTCACGTAACCTTTCCTCCTCTCCCTCTCTCGCCCTCGCGCAAGAGGGGAGAAAACAACACAAGCTTCAACGCGATCTCCTCTGTAACCGTGTTTATTATTTCATTAGGACTTTTATTTCTCAAACTTGTTGCCTTATGCTCACTTTGAGCTCCTCGTGGGGCTGCAGCAGTAGCGGTGGAGATGACAGTCCCTCTGCACTCCTCTCTGCCCCACTCCAGCAGTGACTTTTGTTTCGCAAAATAAGCACAACTAAAGTGACGCCTCTCCCCCAAAGAGGACTAAAAAAAAAAAACACTTCACCACCGCGAACCTGTTCATAACGTTCACTGTAAAAACTCGTTCAAAAGAGCCGGATCGTTCACGACCGACACACATAGACTGTTAAAAAGAACACATAACTATTGGCGCCCCTATGAAAGGCATATATTGCGTATGCCCTTTTTGCTCCACTGCTGCAGGTAACAGGTGACGCTTGTGCTCACTATTTGAGCCCAGTCCCTGATTGGTTAACAAGGCGTAAATGAACGCACGTGTAGACTGTGATTACTTGAGTGCATGAAGCAGTGGGCGGGGCATCGCTGCTCTGTACCGCGCTGTTCTCACTGGTTTTGATGCGCGTTAATCCTCATCTGCTCGCATTTGGAACGCTTCATACGCGCGGACATCTTTGCTTACATTTCGACGCGCGTCGAAGCACGTCTACATAGGGTTAACATGGAAGTTGGTGGCGTGTCAGCGTTTGGTCTGTACGCACCATTAGGTGAGTGGCTGTGTTGTCATGTCATGCGTGTGCGTAATGTAATAAATGGGACAGTGAATGAGCCTGTGTTGTAGTTTGGGGTGGTGATGATATGAGCCACATTTTGTGCAGTTGCTACAGCGCTATTGACATATTTATAGTGTACGATAGTTTGTGCTGAAATACGATAGTTTTGGAAGCTTGGTACGATATATTGGTTTTGAGAATCTGGCAACCCTGTTTTCCCATCATGCACGGGGCCATGGAGCTGCTGCAGTAGCCTTTGGAGCGATGCAGCGGCTGATCAAGTCAGCTGGTCTCGTTGGGGTCTCATGATTTTTCAATAAAAATGTTCAAACTGGTTTTGTATTGGTTGTTTTCAGGTTTTCGAATGTTATGTCGCAGGAGTCAGTTTTTCCTATTAACTGCATTACACTTTCACAAGTCGTATCTAAAAAGCACATTTATGAAATAAATAAATGATTAATATCAGTCACTGGGTCCATGATCTCTCTGTACAAGACCAAAAATCTCCTCAGAATCATTGGACCTGCCCCCACCTGTATAAATATTATAGGCCTTTAGAACACTGATGTCGCCTGAAACCCTGCAATAGGGGTTATCCTCGCCAGCCAGTCACAAATGATTCAGACCCCGCCCAAAGTGAGGTTTATGCTACAGCTGCCAGAAACGGGCTAAGTGCCGCAATGTTTAAGCTAACTTCCTGTCGATCAGTGAAGGGTAAAGTCTACTTCCTGTCCCCATTTTAACGTAAATTCAATTTCAAATACGAGTTTTTAAAAAGAAACTGAATGAATCGTAAAGCCATGTGCTTCATCAAAATGACGTCAGGCCTATTTCATTTATTTATTTATTGGTTTATTTAGTCGGGACAGTGCATGTTAATGAACATACATGGGTCTCATGCATGTAAACAAGCCACACCGGATTGTAGCCTTGGGCTAATTTGCATCCGTCGTCCCCCATGCACACTCTCATTCATCCTGGCCTATTGTACATGTTTTTAGTGGTAGGGGAAACCGGAGTACCCGGAGGAAACCTACTCAGACACAGGGAGAACATGCAAACTCCACACAGAAAGGCCCCGTCCAGGTGGGAATCGAACCCGGGACCTTCTAGCTGTGAAGCACGAGCTATGGAGATGGTTGAAAAGTGGAATGTAATTTGACCGGAAAAATAACTATTGCAAAAAAAAGAGGAATTGAGTGACCGGGTGAGAGCACACAGTTTGCCAAGGAGGACAAAAAGTAGTGACAGGATATTAAAATTTAATGCAGGAATAGTTAAAACAATAAAAATGCCCACAAATAAAAACACTATGCTAAAAGTCCATTAAAAACAAGGTGGGCTAAAAAAGATGTTAAAACTACTAAAAGGACACGGTCCACGGTAAGGTGCAGGCAGGTCCACTCCCTCCTGGTCCAGGGCAGCACTCCAATCTGGGTCACACGCACCGGGTCACCTAAAATGCAAAGCATACGCCAGTACGGGGGTCCGAGAGTATAAGGCCTTAGGCTACGATGGTGGAGTGTCGCTACAATACTTACACACAAGGCAGAGTTATCCTCTGCCCCTGCGTGTGTTCAACGTCACCACACTCCTTCACTCAGTCTCGACTCCTCCCGTCTGGCTCTTTTCCGCCGCACGCTGAGACACCTACGCGGAAATCACTAGCGGCAGTCAAACGTTCTAAACAGTGATGTTCTCAATCTAACTTCATCCGACAAGTGTTACTACGTCCCCAAAAGGTACTCACACGGAAGGCAGAGTTCTCCTCTGCCTCTGCGTGTATATCGCCTCGCAACACTTGCGGTCTCAGCGCGCTGTAGTCCCCGATGCGTGTGCCGTCCTGCTTGTCCGACTCGTGGTGGTGTGCCGCGGCTTTCCTGCTCCTGCGTCTTTGCTGTCTCTCTGTCGTGGCTCCTGCGCTCCCTTTTGTTTGATCCGGTTCCCGCCAGACACAGGTGCTTTGATTGTCCCGCAGCAGGGATTGGGGTACAAGCCATGTGATAAAAACATGTGACTATAGCAAGTCCTTAAAACTATAAATAAGGTTAAAATGCACTGCAAGATAAAAATATAACACACTAAAACCACAGCACACGATAAAAACAAAAATAAAATGCCAAGTCACTTGTTCTTATTCACATCCCCCACATTCTAAGGTTGTCAGTCCCTGCAACATAACAGTTCAGTCTCTGTACCGTGCCGGCGGTTGTCCAAGAGTAGAACGGGTTGACCTTCTAGGGCAATGTCCATAACGTCCTGCTCAGCTGGTCTAAAAGGTAAAAATCCATAAAACAGGTCCTTGGTCCTGAGGCAATTCCTCAGCTGCCTGTGGGAGTACAGCTGGAGGCAAGGTGCATAATTTTAAAGAGTTCCTGTGCAAAGTTTGCTCACGGCCACCTCGCTCAGGGCGGGACTCTGTACACCAGTCCTGTGTCTCCCATTTGCTCCACAACAATGTAAGGGTCTGGGGACCACCAAGGTGCCAGCTTACCTCTGCCTCGCCTATTTCTAAAGCGTACCAGTACCCTCTCACCAGGCAAGAGGGGTAAATGGTAAATGGTCTCAACTTCTATAGCGCTTTTCCACCTACATTAGGCACTCAAAGCGCTTTACAGCAAGGATCCACTCACACATTCATACACCAGTGTACGCAGACACTGGAGGCAACTAGGGTGAAGTGTCTTGCCCAAGGACACAACGACGGTGTGCATTTGCGGGAGCTGGGATTCGATCCCATGACCTTCCGATCACGAGACGACCCGCTCTACCACCTGCGCCACTGTCGCCCCTGTAGGAGGGGCAAGGCTTTTGCCGACTTGTCGTACTGTTCCTTTTGCTGGGATGCTAAATTACCCGTTTTCTCTCGTGCAATGCGATAGGACATTTTGTGTTGGTGGTCCTGGACCCACTCATTTACACTGTGACTGGGTTGTTGGGGCTAACAGCTAGGTCTACATCAACAGGGAGACGCAAGTGACGACCGAACATTAAAAAGGACTGAGCATAACCAGTAGCGGAATGTACAGTATTATTATAAGCGTGCACAAGCTCGGGCAAGTACTGCGGCCAGCGATTCTGCTTCTCTTCCTCTAAAGTGCGCAACATTTTGAGCAAGGTCTGATTAAAACGTTCAACGCTGCCATTGCCGGCCGGGTGATAAGGTGTAGTCCGACTCTTAGTAATACCATAGGTGTCGCAAAGTTCTTTCATTAAGGACGACTCAAAATTGGCTCCCTGGTCCGAGTGGAAACGGGCCGGGCAGCCAAAATTTTGAATGATCTTGGACCAGATCGCGTTAACCGTGGTTTTAGCCGTTTGGTCGCGGGTAGGTAAACGTGTAAACTTATCCGTGGCAACCAGGATGTTTTGGTGAACATCATTGGGGCGACCTAGGGACAAATAGTCCAGGGCGATTACTTCGAGAGGGTAGGAAGCGGGAATAGGGTTAAGAGGGGCTTTAGGCTCAACCCTACTTTTTTGCAGGCTACAGGCAACACAACCCAGATGGGAACGACGCACCTCCCCCTCCATATTAGGCCAATAGAAGTGCTGTCGGAGGCTAGCGAGGGTTTTGTCGACACCAGCATGGGCACCAGCGTCGTGGACCTTTCTCCAGACTTCTTCGCGCCTGGAGCTCGGGCAAACAGTCTGATAGTGCACTTCATAGGTCTTTTGATCGATTACCTTGCGGCACAATAGGTTACTCTTCACCTGAAGCTTTTCCATTGCTGCAACAGCCGCTGTGCGTCGCTGGACAGGGCCTGGCGTTCTTGCTTTCCTGGCATTTTCTTCTTCTCCACGTAACTCCTCACACGCTGAATGTCGGCATCTGCTGCCTGGGCCTCTTCCCATTCACCTCCCTCTGGGACCAGCTCCACAGCTGTAGCAAACGTAGCAGGCTCCGGGTCTGGGTTACTTGAATGGGCTGTAGGGATTGGAAATCTGGAGAGGACGTCAGCGTTTACCTGACCGGTACTTGATGTTGTAATTGAAGGAGGCTAGTTGGGCGACCCAGCGTTGTTCACATGCGCCAAGCCGTGCGGTCTGTAGGTGAGCTAGAGGGTTATTGTCAGTAAACACAGTGAATTGCGCTCCTGTCAAATAGTCCTTGAACCTTTCCGTTATAGCCCACTTAAGTGCCAACAGTTCCAACTTGAACGAGCTGTAATTAGCATCGTTGCGCTCAGTGGGGTGCAGGCTCCTGCTTGCGTAAGCGATTACACGCTCCCGCCCTTCTTGCACCTGGGCAAGCACAGCTCCAAGTCCATCATAACTAGCATCAGTGTATACCACAAATGGCTGGTCAAAATTAGCATAAGCCAAAATAGGGGCCTTAGTCAATTCAGTCTTTAAGGTGTCAAAGGAAGCTTGGCATTCAGAGGTCCATTGCACTTTGTGCGCTTGAGACCTTTTGTCCGCAGGAACGCCAGCTAACAAGGAATTCAGGGGGCGTGTGATTTTAGCAAACCCAGACACAAACCTCCTGTAATAGCCTGCTAGTCCCAAAAATGCTCTTACTTGCTTGATCGTGGTTGGTACAGGCCAGTCTAGGACAGAGTTAACTTTTTCAGGGTCAGGTCTTACACCACGACGATCAACTACATGTCCCAGAAACTTGACCTCAGACTGCAGCAGCTTACATTTTTCAGAACGGAGCTTTAGTCCATGTCGCCACAACCGGTTGAAGACCTCATCTAGGTGCTGTAGGTGAGAGGAAAAGTCAGGTGAATAGATAATTATGTCATCCAAATAGACGAGCAAAGACTCTGCCATTTGACCACTTAGACACTGTTGCATAAGTCTTTGGAACGTTGCGGGAGCGTTACAAAGGCCAAACGGCATGCGCTCAAATTCAAACAGCCCTAGTGGAGTAGTAAACGCAGTCTTTTCTTGATCCTGTGGGTGCATCTCAACCTGCCAGTAGCCACTGGCGAGGTCAAGAGTGGTAAACCACTCTGCTCGGCTCAAACTCGTAAGAGTCTCCTCTATCCTTGGCAGTGGGAATGCATCCTTGTGTGTTACTGCATTTAGCTTTCTGTAGTCAACACAAAACCGTAAGCTCCCATCTTTCTTCCGCACCAAACTATGGGTGCTGCCCAAGGACTACAGCTCTCTTTGATGACTCCCTTCTCCAACATACCTGCCAACAGGGACTTCACCTCTTTGTAGAGCGAGGGTGGGAGCGGTCTGTATCTTTCTCTGGTAGGCGCAGAATCACCAGTGTGGATGCGATGTTGTACTGCGTTGGTCCGGCCGAAGTCCTCATCGTGCTTTGCGAAGACCTTTTCCCATTTTTGCAAAAGCGCACCAAGCTCTTCCTGCTGCTGCTCAGACAAGTCAGTTCGGTTAGATAGGTTTCTCACCTCCTCGGGGAGGCCATGTTGTCCAAGGTCAGATGTGGTGTGGAGCAGGGCCACTTCAACCACCCCATCTTCCTCCAGAGACAGGCTCACATCGTCAGGACCGTGCACATCAGAAGAATCAATTTGATAAAGGCGTCCAAGTTTCTGATAGCGGCCTATTGTCCAGCTGTAAGGATGTGGGTTACAGACACGTATTGGGATTCTGCCGTTTCTTACCACTCCGATGGTTCGGGCCACACCCACTTCGCCAGCATTTGGCAGTGCCTCGACCAGGGCACAGTAGTCTGCGCCGTCAGGGCCCATCCGGGTTTTACCCCACACAAGCAACTCGCTGTTAGGAGGGACAGTGAAGGCCCGCCCACCAGACAGCCGCACGTGCCCTAGGAACCCATCCTCAGCGACAGTAGCTTCAACGCGGCGACAGGTGGCGAAGGCATCTCTCCAGGGCTTTCTAAGTTTCTGTGGAGGAAGGGCAGACTTTCCGGGCCATTTAAAGAATGCATCCCAACAAGCCATCACAACATTCATTCCAACAATAAGGGGATGCGTACAATCCTCATCTCTTACAATCACTACTCCACGTCCAGGAATCTGTGTCCCTTCGACTGCCAAGTCAAGCACGGCATAGCCAATATACGGGATCTCCAGACCATTAGCTGCTCTCAATTTAAACAGTACAGGTGTCCTTCCAAGCTTAGCCTGGGTAAAATGTTCATTGAACACACTCTCGGCCATTAAAGTTACTTGTGACCCTGTATCTAGCAGCCCTTCCAATTCGACTCCTTCAGCAGTGATTTTTATTGTTGGACATTGCCCTATGAATGTTTCTGTGGCCCTCGTCTGTGCTGTTGGACCAGCCACCCTGCCGAACGGACCTCAGCGGCAGGGACAGCTAGTTTAAAGCTGGCCCTGAGGCAGATGTCGTCCGACAGTATCTGGCTATATGTCCAGCTTTATTGCACAGTCGACAAATGGGCCTACCTCGTTCATCCCGTTGGTTGCGTGGGGGTGATCGGTAGTAGCTCCGGGGTGTTACTGGCGGCTCTGCGGCGGTTGCAACCGGTGACAGGTGAGGTTTGAGCTCCCTTATTAGTTCTTGTGCCAATCCCTTCATCTCAGCCTTCACTTCCTCCATTATGTCACGCTTGAGGGTCTCCTTCCAGTCCGAATATGGTTCCTTTGAAAAACTAGACTCATTATTGACAATGGAGCACGTTACCTCTGATGCAGAGCTGCCATATTCAGAGTCCAACAACAGCGCCTCCTCTCGCAGCGCTGCAAAATCTGCATCTGGGTGCCGACGAGCATACACTTTTAGCGCCTGTGTCATTGGTCCTTCACGCAGTCCTAGAAGCAGCTGATCTCTCAGGGCTGCCTCGGAGGGGGGTCGTCATGCCGCCGTAGCCTGCAATACAACTCACGGAGACGTAAAACAAAAGACTGGACCGTTTCACCCGGTTTTTGAGCACAACAAAAAATTGTGACCTAACAGATGTCGGGGTTTGGTCACCATAGAGGGAGCCAAGATACGCAAAAATTTTTCGAGCTGTGTCTTTTTCGTTATCCTCTAGGACACTGACTTGACGCTTGGCTTCACTGGCTAACGCTCCCAACACAATAGCAACCTTTCTAGGCTCAGTTAGCTCTTGAGACCCCAACAACCCTTCCATTTGTTCTTTCCAATCACAGAGTTTTAAATCATCCCCTGGCCCTTTAAACTTAGGGAGCCAGGGGCACCGGGATACACTGGCATGATCATCATGGCTACTTCCTCCTTGGCAAACAAGTGTGCTCGAGACCCAGATCCCGCCGACAACGCCAAATTATGTAACGAGGGGGGGGGTGCTATGGAGGTGTTTGAAAGTGGAATGAAATTTGACCGGAAAAATAACTATTGCAAAAAAAAGAGGAATTGAGTGACCGGGTGAGAGCACACAGTTTGCCAAGGAGGACAAAAAGTAGTGACAGGATATTAAAATTTAATGCAGGAATAGTTAAAACAATAAAAATGCCCACAAATAAAAACACTATGCTAAAAGTCCATTAAAACAAGGTGGGCTAAAAAAAGATGTTAAAACTACTAAAAGGGCACGGTCCACGGTAAGGTGCAGGCAGGTCCCACTCCCTCCTGGTCCAGGGCAGCACTCCAATCTGGGTCACACGCACCGGGTCACCTAAAATGCAAAGCATACGCCAGTACGGGGGTCCGAGAGTATAAGGCCTTAGGCTACGATGGTGGAGTGTCGCTACAATACTTACACACAAGGCAGAGTTATCCTCTGCCCCTGCGTGTGTTCAACGTCACCACACTCCTTCACTCAGTCTCGACTCCTCCCGTCTGGCTCTTTTCCTCCGCACGCTGAGACACCTACGCGGAAATCACTAGCGGCAGTCAAACGTTCTAAACAGTGATGTTCTCAATCTAACTTCATCCGACAAGTGTTACTACGTCCCCAAAAGGTACTCACACGGAAGGCAGAGTTCTCCTCTGCCTCTGCGTGTATATCGCCTCGCAACACTTGCGGTCTCAGCGCGCTGTAGTCCCCGATGCGTGTGCCGTCCTGCTTGTCCGACTCGTGGTGGTGTGCCGCGGCTTTCCTGCTCCTGCTCCTGCTCCTGCGTCTTTGCTGTCTCTCTGCCTCTCTCTGCCTCTCTCTGTCGTGGCTCCTGCGCTCCCTTTTGTTTGATCCGGTTCCCGCCAGACACAGGTGCTTTGATTGTCCCGCAGCAGGGATTGGGGTACAAGCCATGTGATAAAAACATGTGACTATAGCAAGTCCTTAAAACTATAAATAAGGTTAAAATGCACTGCAAGATAAAAATATAACACACTAAAACCACAGCACACGATAAAAACAAAAATAAAATGCCAAGTCACTTGTTCTTATTCACAGAAAGTCTATTTATAATAAATAGGCGGCACGGTAGCGCTGTGTGGAGTTTGCATGTTCTCCCTGTGTCTGTGTAGGTTTTCTCCGGGTACTCGGGTTTCCCCACCACTTAAAACATGTACAATAGGCCTGGATGAATGATGTGTGTGTGAATGTATGGTGGTGGTCAGATGTGTGCAGTCACGACCACGCTTCTGTCAGTCTCCCCCAGGGGAAACAGAACACCATGGAGTGAATGTACAATGCTCTCATGTAAAGCGCTTTGTGAATATGTCAGTGAAAGGTGCTATATAAACAAAGTTATTATTCTTCAATAAAAAGCATTAAAAAAAACATATTTACAACATTACATTATCTAACAGCTGCTTTTTTCTGTCAGGTGAAAATGTAGATTTACTGTTTTTCAGTGGGACCCGACTAACTCTCTATAGGAGCCATTCCCCACGGCCCCTTATCAAACTGAAAGACAATTTGTCATGTTTTACAGATCTAAAATCACAAATAGTACTCGTTTTGTGGCCTTTCGGGGGCCACCCAAAGTGCTTCTGGTGGCCCCGCTTTGGGAACCACAGATTAAAACAGGAAGGACAGAGGAGATTAGCACCTTGTTGCTATGCAGCATTGTGTGTTTGTTTTTCATGTGGAAGCTCTTTATCTGAAATATTTTTATGATCAAATATAATTATCTGTGAATTTTCAAATGTACTATTTTATAGCTGTAATAATAATAAGGCACATATTTATTGTAATGTAATATATATGTAATATATATTTTTGATGTCTCAGATCCTTGATCTACAGGTGCAAAAGAGTGCATTGACACCTTATTTTAAAATGTTTGCACCCTCAGTTTTAAGTGTTTTAATCTCTCTTCGCCTCTTTTAAAGCTTTGATGTTCCCTCAGTCAGTTGGCGTTGACAAAAAAAAAAGTAAATGGTTTTGCTAAAAAGTTTCCCGTTGTGTCCAATTTGTTTCTGAATACTGACACAATATGTCAGTATTCAGAAACAAAGGATATTATCCTCTCATTCTTCTGTTTGACTTTTAAGCATTTTAAGACATGTGTACTGACTTTGTGGCTTTAAAATGATACAAAACAGAATTTTAACACAGTGTGGACATAATGAAGGAGCCCATAAGCTTCAGTGAAAAATCAAATGTGTAATCCTCAGTTGCTCCTGTTTGAATGCGGTCGTGACGTCACTGTGGGCTTTTAGTTTGAACCTGTTCCACTTACTGTCCGTCCCACCGCAGACTGGACTTCCTCAGCCAGATCTGTCCCGAGAGGCTCAGCCATGATTACAGCAGAGTCCCAGCACGGGCGTGGACGAGGGGCGCGCATGAGGGGAGTGCACGAGAGGCCTGTTCTGTGAAAAGAAGCACTGTTTCCCTGGGCTCTGAAAGCATTAAACATCATCAGAATGTCTTTAATGTCAATAAGCGTGTGTTTTATCTTTTATTCTTCATTTGGGGGGAAAATCTGACATAATCTTTCTTCAAACTTCATTTTGTTGTAGGTTTTTCTGAAAATAAAATGCCATATCAAATTGTGCCGCCCAAATATACATAGCTTATATACATATATGTATATACATTAGGGCATTTTATGCATAAAAATGGCCCAGATTGCTTGTTTAAGTGAAAGGAAATCTGTGAAAATTCAAATGTCTTCTTGTTTTTTAGGTTTGAAGTGCAATAAATCTGTCAAGAATTAGATCTTGTGTGTAAAAAAAACCTTGCAAATGTGGTTGAGTGGAGTCTTATGGAGCAACTAAAGTGCAGAAGTTTAGTCTCTTTGTCTACGCCTGGTGTATATTTCTCCCGTCTTTAGCCGCTGCTGTCTCCCATAAAGGAAATGACCATATTTGGATTACAGCGTCATCTCGGTCACAGCCTTTCCTGCTACACGTGGATACCAAACATGTCAGTATTTGTGGATGAGTAGGCGTGGGAAAGACCAGGGAGCGACAGACATGTTGGAGTGACTTCCTGGATAAATCTCAGAGAATAAACATGGTAAAGAGAGAGTTTGGTCTGTTTTTTACTCTGACACAGTTCAAACTAAGATGCAGGCACAGGTCCTTGTGGGCCTGGCGGCGGTAGATCCGGGCGTTGATTACACTTGTTGCTAATGGCTCCATCTGTTTCTGAGCGGAATATGAATAAATGATAAAGAACTCTGCTCCAGCTGCTGCCTGTGATTTAGGATGAATTATGGATTTACTGCAGCAGCCGCTGACGCCTCCACATCATGGTGGACTCAGGAGGTAGGCGACCAGGAGGGGGCGCTGTGGGGAAATGGGTCAGATGAAATGTAGAAATATAACCACTTTTAAATGTCAACTTGTCAATATCAATGTCAACTTTATTTATATAGCACACTTAAAAACAGCCACAACCGCCCAAAGTGCTGTACAACAAACATAAAGTACAATTAAACAAATATAAACGTTTGTTGCTCCCATTTTTTCCTGCGCTGAACTCAAAGACATGAAACGTATTATCTATAAACACAATAGACCCATTTCTTCCAAATATTGTTCACAAATGTGTCTCAGTCTGTGTCAGTGAGCACTTCTCCTTTACCTCACAGCGGTGGCAGATCCAGATGCTGATCAGACCTTAGGCTGTCTACAATAAAAGACATTCTGAAATGTTCAGTTTGGCACATCTCCTTCATACAGTGGATCTGGTTGTTAATACACTGGAAAAAGAAAAATCATTTTAAGGAGGAAATGACAAAAATCGACATGAATGAAGAGATCAAATCTAAAGTTTGAGTAGATTTGGTCTACTCTAAAGGTGCGTTCAGACCAAACGTGCGTCCACGCTCCGTCAGCCTCTAGTTGGACGCCAAACATTGCCGCTTCACACTCGTGAGAAACGCCTGTTTGCGGCGCGTGAAGTTTTGCAAGCGTCATAATTAGGAGGCGTGTCATACAACTCAGGCCGAGCGCAAACCGCCATGATCAACTTGTCCTCCATGCTGCAGGTCAGGGGCGCAACTACCCCCCCTCCCCCCCACACACACACACACACACACACACACACACACACACACACACACACACACACACACACACACACACACACACACCACGGCTCTTTGATGGTTGTTGTAAATTGACTTTATTTTAACGAAAATGTCACTATTTCATAGCCTGGCTAACGCCAGACTGCTGTGTGCGCTCGAATCTTTTCGAACTTCACAACAGCCTGGGGACCATGGCCGACATTTTTCCATGGATTTGGGCACCAATCACAGAACGAGGAGGGACGGTAAGACGATGACGCGCTATTTGACATACGGAAGCTTGTAGTTTGTTTAGGGATAAAAAATATATATATTTACGGATCCAACATGACAGCAGCAGACGCGATGCCATCTTTGGATCAAGCTTTAGAACGTGTTCTAAATAGTTTAGCTCAAAAGTTTACAGCAGGTACGTCATACGTCATCTGATACCATGATACGATTGGCTATGGCTACGTGCAGACCCATGAGACACATTCGTAGCGCCCAATGAACGGCTATGAACAATCGTAAACCACACCTCTCCTACGAGAAAATGAATTGGTGGTCCCCAGACTAAATATCACTTGTGATTTTAGTCTGGCGTTAGCCAGGCTAACTATTTCACACAATATAACATTGATATTTCCCTCTATGGAGTTTGTTATCACAAAAAAACAATCACACGGCCCGATTAAGCTTCTGTTGCTTCATTCACGTAACTTTTCCTCCTCTCCCTCTCTCTCCCTCGCGCAAGAGGGGAGAAAACAACACAAGTGAAAGAGGTGTTTTGCTTCAACGTGATCTCCTCTGTAACTGTGTTTATTATTTCATTAGGTCTTTTATTTCTCAAACTTGTTGCCTTATGCTCACTTTGAGCTCCTCGTGGGGGGTGGAGATGACTGTCCCTCTGCCAATCCTCCACTCCTCTCTGCCCCACTCCAGCAGTGACTTTTGTTTCGCAAAATAAGCACAACTAAAGTGACGCCCGTCCCCCCAAAGAGGAATAAAAAAAAAAACTTCACCTCCGCGAACCTGTTCATATCGTTCACTGTAAAGACTCGTTCAAAAGAGCTGGATCGTTCACGACCGACACATAACTATTGGTGCCCCTATGAAAGGCATATATTGCGTATGCCCTTTTTGCTCCACTGCTGCAGGTAACAGGTGACGCTTGTGCTCACTATTTGAGCCCAGTCCCTGATTGGTTGACAAGGCGTAAATGAACGCACGTGTAGATTGTGATTACTTGAGTGCATGAAGCAGTGGGCGGGGCATCGCTGCTCTGTACCGCGCTGTTCTCCCTGGCTTTGATGCGCGTTTATCTTCATCCACTCGCATTTGCTACGCTTCATACGCGCGGACGGCTTTGCTTACATTTCGAAGCGCGTCGAAGCACGTCTACATAGGGTTAACATGGAAGTTGGTGGCGTGTCAGCGTTTGGTCTGTACGCACCATTAGATAAAACGTCTTATCGTCACCGATAAGTACATTTTTCCTTAATTCAGATTATTTTGTATCATTTCAAGTGAAAGAGAAATCTTTTTAAATGTAAAAGTGAATTTGTCTGATGTCAAGTGGGATTTCTGCTTGTGCCATTAGCATTAGCATTTTCATCTGATCTTAGGTTAGTTCAACAACTCAAATACAACATAAAGCAAGCCATTTGAAGTCATTTATCTCATATTCCAGTATACGGACCTGTTGATCGCAGGCCCATCCACGACCATCTCCTCATTCCGTAACGGCCCCTTCAAGGATCTGTGAAGCTGAAAACATCAGCAGACCCACCGGACATGTCCCATTGAGCATGTTTGGGATGCGCCACGTTTACCACAGTGTTGCATTGAAGAGGAGTCCACCAACAACCACACAATCGGCATTTAGGCGGATGTTGAGTTGCTTTGGACTATTTATCGCCAATGAAACAAGAAGGATTTTTCTTGTCTTTGACTTTTGTCTCATTCCAAGGGCTTTTGTCTAAATGAAAGCTTGTTCCATTGGCTCTTATTTCAGTTCAGACCTACTCAAAAGCAGTAAATTTCTTCTTTCAAGCCATTTATCGGCATTTTGTTCCCAGTGAATCAACCCCTGATCCACTTTAAGTAGGCGATCACTCCAGATACTGACGGGTTACTCCTTAAAGAGTCCGGTGTTTTGCTTTTGCTCTCTTCTTCATCACTGTCTCACACTTTGTTGGTGAGAAAATTCCATATTGATCTATTATGCCAGGTGAACAGATATAAAACGTTGAGCTGCTCTCGTCTCCTCTGTGTGATGGTTCAGAGAGTCTGCTCATGCCTGTCCTGTCCTGTGTGGTTAGGACTCTGATGTATTTAGTCGCCGAGACACCTGACTAGTGATGGGATTTACGGCTCTTTCCTGGAGCCTGGAGTGCAAGTTAACACACAAAGACCAAATTAAGTTTTTTGGATCATGCCCAGTGCATGACCATAACACTACACGCTTTTGTTTACATTTTCTTACTGTTGTTATTGCTGTTGTGTTTAGTTGTTTCTTCAAAGAGGAAAGGCTTTTGATGCCACACACCCCCAAATCCCCCCTCACTACACCACACACCACACCCTCCAAATGTTTATCTTATGCACAGTCATCCAACTCATATAAAAATGTTCCCACATGTGCAAACTGCTCCTGAGATAAAACCACAGAAGACAGAGTTTCTGTGGAACATTTGTGTTGATTTTCAATGGGATAACAGCATTTTGTTCATTTTAGTGTGGCTCTACAGAAACATTTAACAACTGTTAAAAACAAGGTTACTACCATTGTATGACCAACCAACCCTTAGGACAAATGAACAAATGAAGCTCATTCAATTTGAATCACATTTATAAAAGTTATACAAGTATTACT
The DNA here is from genome assembly GCA_007210695.1 of Neogobius melanostomus. Lineage (NCBI taxonomy): Eukaryota > Metazoa > Chordata > Actinopteri > Gobiiformes > Gobiidae > Neogobius > Neogobius melanostomus. The sequence goes on from VHKM01000550.1 coordinate 136,784, forward strand.
GACTCTGCAAGAGCAAAAATGAGGAGTTAAGAATGCATTTTGGCTCATAAAGAGTTAAAATATTTTTTTTTTTAATGACAGATATTTGGTATGTATATGTCAAGCAGACATAGATCTATGAGTCTGAGTTTTTAAAGTATTAAAATATATGAAAGTATAGTGATTTTATGGCTGTTAAAGGTAGAGTCCCCGTTTTGGTCCTTAGGGTTCTAAGTGTGATTTTTTTTTAATGAAAATCTGTCACTACAGAAAAACAAAAAACCTGTAAAAAATAATTTTACCACTAAACTTTGACCCATCCCAAGGCCTAATAAAAATAAACATCTCATTCAATTTGGAATGCATTTAAAAAAGTTTTCCTGTTTAGGTATCACAAATACTTGCATGACAGTGAACTTTTGTGTGCATTTTGGCCAATAAAGGGTTAAAAATCATTAAAAAGTTACAAATATTTGGTATATATGTGTCAAGCAGAAGTAGTTCTATGATTCTGAGTTTTTAAAGTAGAAAAAAATATGAAAATACAAACATTTTATGGATGTTGAAAGTAGAGGCCACTTTTGTGGCCTTAGGGTGTTGTGTGATTTTTTTCAGCACCAGCTCTGGGAAGCTAATGTAAAAAAAACTGAAATAGCCAAAATGAACTTCTCCAGAAATGATTATCCTGAGGTAAATTTGAGGAACATCCACTGAACACAGAAAAAATGCCATAAAAATGCTGGTGTGAGGATTCAACCATCTAAAATGACAATGGGACTGATATTAATGCTTTGAAAAACGTGTTTGTGAATCAAATCTTGCGCCACAACTAATAAAAAGCGTCTGTAACTGTCTGAGTGTTTGAGTGACTTTAGAGCATTTAGCTTTGACTTGTGTGGCCTGCTCCGTTGGCGGGCTGGTTGTTGTGTTCGTTCAGGGAGTTCTGAATAAAAGATCCAGCTCTTCACAGCTGAGATCTGGTTCGAAACCTTCACCGTTTCTCCAGTTCGGCTTTACCCAAATCTTAAAGCTTCTCGACTGGAGCTTACGGCCTATAGGGCAATGTAATGCCTCATTTGAAAGCTAAGATCGACAAAACTGAGCGAATATTTTTCCTTGTGTTGTTGCCACGACACTTTTTCATCATGTTTTTGTTGTGTTTTCTGCTTGGTGTAATTTTATTAATTATGTATTTTTGTTTGTTTGACGTTTTTCTGTGAAGCACTTTGTAACTGCTGTTTAGAAAAGTGCTATATATGCTAAGTTATTATTATTCACTCTTTTGTGTTGCATTTTCATCCTTGTTTACGTCTCGTTTTGACTTGAGAAAATGTGCTGGGTTCAGAGGTTAAAGAGCCGTTCAAAAGAGCCAGTCGCTCATGAACGTCACACCTGACAGAGATCCTCGCTGCAGTGAGAGGTGGCTCACTCTGCGACGGGCGTTTCCAAAATATCAGACTCTGCCTGACGTTTCCCATGATTTTCAATCGATCTCACCATAAGCCCCTCCCACGCCCTTCTCTGCAGCTGTTTAAATGAAGAGAAGGAAAAAGCCCATGTGGCTTAAGTGAAGCTGAGGTGAGAGTTTTCACTCCATGATGAAGCATATCCAGAGATGGAGGCTGGGAAAGACCTGAAGAAGATCCAGAGCAGTGTTGTTTTCATCATCAAAAACTATAACCATATCATTTCGTTGACACACCTTTATTTCATGACGATAACGTAACGAGGACGAGCTAAACATATACTAACCCATGACGAGACGTTTATGAGTTTACATTAATGAGACGAGACGAAAATGGGAGAAAGTGGTTCGTCCGACTGTTCACAAACAGTGGGATAAACGCTCCGCCCCTCGCGCTCTACAGTCTGCGCCGATAGCTCTCTGCTCTGAGCGACTGACAAGCATCGGACTGGGACTACAGCATATCTTTTCTCAGGACAATTCAATACTGTAGCGTAACGCAGAAAGCATGTTGATGAACGAATGTGCAAACATAAAGAAAATCTGGAAGAGATGATAAGAGGACGAGGAGAGCGGAAAAAATCCTGTTCACAATGACACTTCTGCCTTTAGTGGTGTAATCTGACTGTCACAAGCTCAGCACAGCCTGTCAGCCTTCACCCCAATTCCCAATGCTTATTTTCAATACTTAGCCTATCAAAATGAATTTGTTGAAATATTAATAGCCTAATTAATTACTTTTTATAATGAAACTTATTTATTTATTTATTTGTTTGAGCAACAGATGCATACAGGTATAGTATACATGTAATATTTACAGAAATTATTAACAACATAAGAAGTATTTGTGCTGCTCAAACTGACTAAAACTAGACCAAAATGTGACCAAAAATGAAAGCATTTTCATCCAAAAGACTAAGACTAAAACTAAGGGGTCCAGAGATTACTCAAGAATGCGCGAGTGGCTCCAGGCCTGATTCTCACAACAGATTTGTTGTTTCGTGATTTACTTTTCATGCTGAAAAATGATGAAAATCCTCAAATGTGCCCTTTTTACTTTGCACTTTGTGTCTTCATGAATCACATTGTCTCTGTGATTGATTTCAGAACCTCCCAGAGCGTTACTGCAGATGTGGGCGCGCTCTGAGCCCCCGGTTTACATCACGTTCCTGGTGGAAAGTCTGAATCCATTACGGCGCTGCGGTGATGGTTCGTAATAGTCTGATCATAATGCCGAGCCCGGTCCCTGCTGACCGTAGATAAAAGCCCCGCGTCCCCGCAGACCACGGCGTATCGGGCCGTAAAGTCCAGGAAGTGTAAGCACTCTTCTGATTAAAGATTCAGCGGATGGATCTGGAGCCGCGCCAAACGCTGCCACACGGCTTTATAATGGAGCGGCCTGCAGCGTGATATTAAAGAAGTCAGCGTTCTCCCCTCATACAAAGGAATGGAGCCAGGCCCTCTATTAAAGTACGGCGAGGTGTGACACGTCCAGTTCATGGCGTTTCTATCATTTCTGTGGTTTCACTGTCTTTATAAGAGGAGGTTTAGATCCGAGCTCAGATCGTTTGACGTGAGCACAAAAATAATGCAGTGATTTTATAATGCTGTTCTAGAAAACCTAATCAGAAATGGCACAGCCTGGTTCGGCTCTTACTGCCCTGTGTAGAACCAAAATTGGTCCGCAATGCCATGAAAATGATTGGTAAGAAAGAGTGTCCTTTTTTACAAACAACCTTTGAATCCTCTGTCCTGGCTCAGGCAGGAAACATCCTCAAACAACCTTCTCATGCTCTTTAATGGATATGAGCTTCTACAGTCAGGGAAACGATATCGGGCAGATAGAGCCACAAGCAGCAGATACAGAAACTCCTGTATCGGTGGCTCTTCTTAATAAGCACAGATTTATTTTTTCTGTGGCTTTGGAACAAGCTATCCACACATTTCTTCTTCTGAAACACTGAAGCGGCCCCAAGAGCCCCCTACAACTACAGCACAGTGAGGCGTCACAAGAGGCGAGAAGGAGCAGGAAGAGACAGAGGGAGCTGTACAGGAGGAAGAGGAAGGAGCTGACCAGTGCAGGACACCATGCTCTGAAATTGGGTCAAACTCGTTTCAGAGAAGCACTTAAGGCAGTATACTCCGGTTTTCCCAACCTCCAAAATCTAACTCAGGACTAACCCAACACCTGCATTTCAACATACAATTGTATAATGACAATTAAAGCACTTAAACTTACTGTAATTTTCGGATTATAAGCCGCTACTTTTTTCACACGCCCAGAACCATGCGGCCTATACAACCATGTGGCTAATTTAAGGATTTTTACGTGCTAACTGTGTAGAGTTTTAATCTTATGCCCGAGCAGAATATCATATAATATTGTCCCGTAGTTCAGCCCTTTTTCCAACTTCTACCGTAACCAGTGTGCGGCGCACGTGCTGAGTGTATCGGTCATGTTTCTAAAGCGGAGAGGCCAGTGCTAATAAACCAGCGCTGCTCAGAGCCCATCGCGCTATATGCTCTTTCTCTCAGAGCGGTTTTAACTCACAGTGGGCTAAATAAGTAGGTGCCCTTTTTAAAGTACATAAAAATACAGAAAATGCAACGCGATATTTGTGACAAACGAGCATGGAGGAGATGAGAATGAAACAGCAGACAGAGGAGGGACTGTTGGTGCTGCTCGTACGCCGTAACATGTCCCGCACCATGCTCACCTCTTGGCCCTGGTGTGTGTTTGCTCTCATGCTTATGCAGCCTATATACGTATGTACTTTTTCTTTTTCTTTCTGAATTTAGTTGGTGCTGCTTATATTCAGGTGCGCTCAATAGTCCAGAATTTACGGTACTTACTTACTTTATATGCCATGAGCCAACTTTTGTCCCTATGTATTTTATTAAGAAGAAAAAATGAAACATCCGTACAACTGTATAGCTCCCGCCAAAAAAGAGTAGTGGCTAAGCAGCTTTGCCGCCACCTACAGGACAATAGTTTATTTGAAAAATTTCAGTCAGGATACAGAACTTATCATAGCACAGAGACCGCCTTAGTCAAAGTTACCAACGACCTGTTATTAGCAGCTGACGCCGGACTAGCTTCAATCCTAGTTCTGTTAGACCTCAGTGCCGCCTTTGACACAATCGACCACAATATTCTCCTGCAGAGGTTAGAAACTGACGTAGGCATCAGGGGAACAGCCCTCTCTTGGTTTAAATCTTACATATCTGATAGGCACCAATTTGTTAATGTAAACCAACAGTCTTCACCGTGTTCCAAAGTGTGCTATGGGGTGCCACAGGACTCAGTTCTCGGGCCAATTTTATTTATATTGTACATGCTTCCATTAGGTAACATAATCCGAAATCACAATATAAATTTTCACCGTTACGCAGATGACACACAGCTGTACTTATCAATGAAACCAAAGCCATTAACACCTGGATGACTGGAAATTACCTCCTCCTTAACCTTGATAAAACCGAGGTTATTATACTAGGCCCTCAAAAACTGAGGGAGTTGTTTGACCAAGACCTCTCTTTTAAAACATATATAAACCAGGCTTGTAAAATTGCGTTCTTTCACCTGCGCAACATTGCAAAAATACGAAATATCCTACCTAAGAGTGATGCAGAAAAACTTATTCATGCATTTGTTTCATAAAGGCTGGACTATTGTAACTGCCTGCTAGCAGCGTGTCCTAAAAGTTCCTTAAAAAGTTTTCAATTAGTTCAAAATGCAGCTGCAAGATTGTTAACGCGTACAAAAAGAAGAGAACACATTACACCTGTGCTAAAGTCTCTCCATTGGCTTCCTGTTGAGTTTAGAATAAAATTTTAAATCCTGCTCCTCACATTTAAAGCCATAAAGGGTATGGCTCCGCTCTATCTCCAAGACACTATCGTTCCAATATCAGCCAACCAGAGCACTCCGCTCTCAAAACTCAGGGCTACTAGTGATTCCTCGAGTCTCCAAAAGCACTGTAGGAGGAAGAGCCTTTAGCTACCAAGCTATGGAATAAACTTCCAGCTCACGTTAAAGAAGCAGACACAGTCCCTACATTTAAGACTAGGCTCAAAACGTACCTCTTTGAATTAGCTTATGATCAGGTCAGTTAGGTAAAGCTCTAACCCACAGCCTGAGGTAAAGCTGCCTTAGAAGAAACACTGCTGTGAGAAGTATGGTACACTGAGCGCTATCCACTTCTTCTTACTGCAAACTTTGTCTTATCCATCCATCCATCCATTTTCTTCCACTTTATCCGGGGCCGGGTCGCGGAGGCAGCAGTCTCAGCAGAGATGCCCAGACTTCCCGATCCACGCACACCTCCAGGACCAGGAGGCATCTGGAACAGATGCCCTAGCCTCCTCAGCTGGCACCTTTCGACGTGAAGGAGCAGCGACTCTACTCCGAGCTCCTCCCGGGTAACTGAGCTCCTCACCCGATCTCAAAGGGTGCGCCCAGCCACCCTGCGAAGGAAACTCATTTCAGCCGCTTGTATTCGCGATCTTGTCCTTTCGGTCATTACCCAGATCTCATGACCATAGGTGAGGGTGGGAACGTAGATCGATCGGTAAATCGAGAGCTTTGCCCCCTGACTCAGCTCTCTCTTCACCACAACAGTCCGATACAGCGACCGCATCACTGCTGACGCTGCACCGATCAGTCTATCGTCTCACGCTCCATCTGTCCCTCACTCGTGAACACGACCCCGAGATACTTGCGGAAAGGACTCCCCACCAACCTGAAGCTTATTATGATATAATTTTCTTTTTATCTGTAGTCTGTTCATCACTATTCACATGATGTCTCCTGTCCCACTCCCCCTCGGGAGTGCCTGTCTAGATCGAACAGAGGAACCCGGCCTCGGATGGAGGATCCCCACCTACAAGGATTGGACAAGAGGAACTGAAGCTCCAACAAGGACTGGACGGTCTGCGATCTTGGCCCGTCTTCTCAAGGTGCGTACAGACCAAACGCTGACACACCACCAACTTCCATGTTAACCCTATGTAGACGCGCTTCAGCCGTCCGCGCGTATGAAGCGTAGCAAATGCGAGTGGATGAAGATAAACGCGCATCAAAGCCAGTGAGAACAGCGCGGTACACGAGCAGGGATGCCCCGCCCACTGCTTCATGCACTCAAGTAATCACAATCTACACGTGCGTTCATTTACGTCTTTTAACCAATCAGGGACTGGGCTCAAATAGTGAGGTCACCTGTTACCTGCAGCAGTGGCGCATGCTTATTTTGCAAAACAAAAGTCACTGCTGGAGTGGGGCAGAGAGGAGTGGAGGATTGGCAGAGGGACAGTCATCTCCACCCCCCACGAGGAGCTCAAAGTGAGCATAAGGCAACAAGTTTGAGAAATAAAAGTCCTAATGAAATAATAAACACGGTTACAGAGGAGATCGCGTAGAAGCTTGCGTTGTTTTCTCCTTCTTGTGCGAGGGCGAGAGAGGGAGAGGAGGAAAAGTTACGTGAATGAAGCAACAGAAGCTTAATCGGGCCGTGTGATTGTTTTTTGTGATAACAAACTCCATAGAGGGAAATATCGATGTTATATTGTGTGAAGTAGTGACATTTTCGTTAAACTAAAAAGTCAATTCAGAGGGTATTTATTTACTTTTTTTTTTTAAACAACAACCATCAAAGAGCCGTGTGTGTGTGTGTGTGTGTGTGTGTGTGTGTGTGTGTGTGTGTGTGTGTGTGTGTGTGTGTGTGTGTGTGTGTGTGTGTGTGTGTGTGTGTGCGTGTGTGTGGGGGAGGGGGGTAGTTGCGCCCCTGACCTGCAGCATGGAGGACAAGTTGATCATGGCGGTTTGCGCTCGGCCTGAGTTGTATGACACGCCTCCTAATTATGACGCTTGCAAAACTTCAGGCGCCGCAAACAGGCGTTTCTCGCGAGTGTGAAGCGGCAATGTTTGGCGTCCAACTAGAGGCGGATGGGGCATGGACGCACGTTTGGTCTGAACGCACCTTTAGGGCCTCCCTTTGGCCCTGGGTCTCTATAGCCTGTCCGTCCATGGGAGTGGCTCTCTCCGTCTGTGGTTCTCCCCGAGGTTTCTCCTTTCTCTCGCTGGGTTTTTGAGTTTTTCCTCGCCGTGCTGGAGAGTCTAAAGACAGGGGACACCCACGCGGCTCGTCTCCACCATAGACCGTTAAAAAGAATAGACTCCTCCTCACTCCTCCCCGTTTACCATAATGACCACATTCGAGGGGGAAATCATGGCGGATTTACAGACTCCTCCTCCCCAGCTCTGACGAAGCATGTTCCTAATAAGGGCAAAAGGGCGGGATTTTCACTGTAGACTCGGCCCTTGGGTGACGTGTAGCTCGCGCAGCTCCAATGCTAACAGTCAGACCTCCGTTAAGTAGGAGATTTTTAAAAAAAATATTTCGAAAACCAGCCTGGTTTCTATTTTTGTGACTAACCCAGCGTTATCTCAGGAGGAATATGTAGCCATAGAAAGTGTTAAAAAATTGAAACCAGGCGTTAAAGTTGTTTTTAACGTGTCTAAAGTCCAATGCTTTTCAATGGGGGCCTAGCGATGATATGGAGGTACTACAGCAATGGCGGAGCAATGGCGGCCTCCAGTGTTGCGGTCACAAAGCAGAGCAGCTACACTGTAACTTCCAACTCATTGCGCTTACTTGGAATAAGTTGTAAACCCGATGCATAATTATTAAGCCCAATGTTAAGCAATGATTACTAGTAACGCTAGTATGATTAAGAGGGATTTCACAGTATTCATTACTTATGACACAAGTTCTGATTTCTAGACATGTTAGTACTGACAACTGGGAATTCCTAGTACTGATAACTTTTGTTACTTAAATATGGTCTTAACCTGTACTATTATACTTAGTAATGGTTACTGGAATATTCCTGTTCCCTTTATGTTTTATTTCTTATTCCCATTAATGAAGTTGTACATTTTTAGTACAAGAAATAAATGTTGTAAAAAAGCAAGAAAAAGTATAGTTATGAAGTCAATTTATTTAACATTGAACAGTGTAAAACACTGACATTTTTAGATGCAATTAATGATAGAACATTTCCATTTCTGCAGTTATAGTTTACATCAGTCCAAACAGGTGGATTAGTCTGTAATGAGCCGATGAAGCCGAGGAGCTGAAGTGTCTCAGAAGTTTCCACAGACTCTGTACATGCAGCAGGTTCTGCAGACTCACAGCAGGAGCAAGGGGATCTTTGTAAATCACTGTCAAAGCTCACTCCTCAAAGTCTTCATCAGTGTGGTCAGATTTCTGTAAGACATATAAAGAACACTAATACTTTAGTCGCGAGTCCCTATGGCAAGACTAAACCAAAACCTACAGATTAAATGTTGCTTTGTCTCAGCAACATCTCAGCTCTGACTCTGTCTCACCTCAGTGTGTTCAGCTCCAGTCTCAGCAGATCCTTCCACAGCTGCAGTCTTCAGTCTGACACTGGACACACACAAAACCATTCACAAATGTTATTTCACATCCAACTTAAGGCCAATGTGTCGAAATATTACGATTAGTGCCGTCTTACCTACTGCCTGGATGCAAAGTTGGTCTCAAAGTTTTCACAGTATAGTGCAGATTTCTGTAAAACAAAGAAATACAATCAGTAAGCTCACTATAGCCAAATCCACACAGGATTACAATTACATAAAAAGTAAAGATTACGGACGTCCTCAGAGTTTTATGATAGTAGGGTAAATTATATCATAGACTAAACCAGTTCTGTACATTTGAGTCCTGTCTCACCTCAGTATGTTCAGCTCCGTCTCATCAGGTCTTTCCACAGCTGGACTCCTCAGTCTGACACTGGACACACACAAACCATTTAAAAGATTATTTTACTAAAGGACATGTTGTTTAAAAAACTGATCAGTGCAGTCTTACCTTGAGCCTTGATGCTGAGTCAGTCTCTAAATCTTTACAGCAGTCACTGTCTGAGAAAACAAAACACTTTAATCATAACCAATAGTATTAGATACACATTCATTTAATATAGTGAGTTGTTAAATGGTGAGTGCAAACTGAAAAATATGTTATCTGTTGAGCGTGCTGCACCTGATTTAACATTTGAAATGGTGAGTATTATAGTAATTTGTATCACAAATGTTTGACATACCACTGTGCGGTCACCAAATTAAATAACAAATGTGTTATAAGGTAGAGCAAGAGCTTTGTTGTACTTTTCAAATATAAAAAATATTGAAAATAGTAACAATACATCAAACTCTTAAAGCAATCACAAATATATCCAAAGACACACTCACCTTAAGTTGATTAATGAAAAATAAAACAGGAAACGTCCTGTTTTCTGCTCTTTCTGCTCGATGATACACTGAGGGCTGTTGAACACTTCTCTTTTGAATTCAAAACAGTTCAGAGCAATCTGATTGGCTGATTCTGCAAATGTGACATATGACCTGAACCAATCCCGGGCAACATAAGTTGTAGCTTAGTTTTGTCAGTTACGGTTACTAGACAGTCACGTTCCCTTTACAGAGGCTCAGTAGAGGACACTGGGGAGGTTAGTGAGAGTTTCTAAAACCATGTACTCAATAAAGAGAAAAGTAAGTAAAGACAATGTTAAGCCTATTTTATTCAAAACTGGCACATCCTAGTAAATGGGACAGAATCTTATAATGGATACTTTAGAATGAGCGTGAGCACAACAGGACTACAAATAATCATTACTGGCATCATATAGAGTTAGTAAATACTTGCAAAACCATATCACTGGAACAGAAACATGCTGCAGTAAAATGGAAAAGCAATTAATCACAATTTTCTCTTGATAATGTACTGCTTACATGGAATAGAGGGTAAATGCTGAAAATTTCAGGTCTCCTAGTAATTATAACACTTTATTTCATGTTACGACTGTAATCAGAATTTACAGTGTAGCGGGCATTGGTCTCCACCTGCTGCTGACGCTTATTTACTTCATTTGCCTAAACTTTACATTGTCTTATTTACTGCTCTGTTTTTTTGCCTTAATGTTCGGTGCAGCCCTATGAGGCAACTCCTGTTGTGAGAGGCGGTGTCCAATCCTTATGTGTGCAAACTTTTCAGAGTGCGTTTGCATTAGCCTGCTCTGTGTATTTTCCTATAGCCATTTGCATTAGCCTGCTCTGTGTATTTTCCTATAGCCATTTGCATTAGCCTGCTCTGTGTATTTTCCTATAGCCGTTTGCATTAGCCTCAAACATCGTAAATTCTAACCGATCCAAATGTTGTTGCCAACCATCGTATCGTTTTCAAAGTGTTCAGTCCAAATCCGTTTGTGTTAGTGATGAAATAGTGTCTGAATTCCCCTCTGTACGGCAATACGACGGGGACAAACCTTCTTCCTTGCCGTCCGTCTGTGGCGTTGACAGCACATCTGCACAGCGCCACCTGCTGTTCATAGAGTGTACATTATTAGACTTTTGATTTGGGAGCTTTATAGAAATGTAGTGGAGCAGAAAGAGTTACATTTATCTTTCAAATGGAGTGGAGGAAAAGTAACAAGTTCAGCACAAATATTACTCGAGTAAAGTACAGGTCCTCAAAAACTCTACTTCAGTACTTGGTTACTGACCAGCTCAGCCTCAGAAACGTATTTTTTCCTCGAGCAGTAGCACAGATCTTATAACATTACGCAAGTAGAAAACGTAAGGCAGACTTGGGCGGAGCATCTCACTGCTTTTTATATCAACACTAGGGGGCGCTGTGACGTGATATTGTTATTGAACATCAACTGATGGTCCTGATTCTCCTGCTGTGATATGTTCATTTTACCAGCTGTCTGATGTTTCTGTGATTAGATTCTGAAAAATGTGACATGAAACAGTCAGAAGCTTCAGGTCTGAGCCTTGAACTGAAAGTCGTGTGAGAGCAGCAGACGGTTTGTTGGCTCGGGCTGGTTGTCTCGGTGGCTCAGAGGTCGTCACATGAGTCTAAATGATGGACAACATTTGTTTTTATGACCAGATTAATTGGTTAGCGTTTGTTGATTCATATGTTCTGCATTGGGTGATTTCCTACATTTTTCAGCCCATTACAGAAGATTTTACTGAAAAGGAACAATTACTTCAATATAGTGAGACACATCTCACAAACAGGCTTTATTGGTGAGTATTTAAAACTTATTGGTTCTACTGGTATCAAAAAAATTAAAGTATCAAAAGCAGGAAACAAAAACATGAAATCTTTAGATTCAAGTTTTGATGGTGTTGGTCCAGGGACAGCATTAATAATAATAATAATAATAATAATAATAATAATAATAATAATAATAATAATAATAATAATAATAATAATGCACAGGTTTTATTTAGCGCTTTTTCTGGACAGTCAAAGACGCTTCACATTGCATTATTCATTCACTCCATACTTGGTGGTGGTAAGCTACTATTGTAGCTACAGCTGCCCTGGGGTAGACTGACGGAAGTGAGGCAACCAGTCTGCGCCATCGGCCCCTCCGACCACCACCTACCACTCACTCACTCACTACATTCACCCAGGCTTCCTGGTGTTACCAAACGGTCTCCTAAGGCGGGATGGCCACAAGAAGTGACTTGGTTGTTTCAGCTCAAATACATAGATACAAATTAAAATGAAAGGGTCTTTTACAGAGTAAAGTTTACTCTAAGCAGTAGCTCCTAAAATACCTGAGCCCTTCTAGGACCTGCTGTTATGGTCCGGGCTTTTTTCAGAGTTAGACAGAAGTCTAACTGTTTAGAGTAAACTTTGTTCTAATGAAACCTTACTACTTTGTAAAGAGTAAGGTTTCATTGATCATTTGGAGAACGCTTTAATTGTTCTAATGACCGAACTGTTACTCAATTAAATTGTGGCAATTTGTTTGACCAACCTTCACTCATCACAACTTACAGTGCAGAGGGACGTTCTGTTGATGAGAGATGGACTCTCACAGCCCTGTCTGCCCTCAATAACTGAGGATCACAGACTGTTGTTACTCGTCTCCACAGGTTTCTCTCACGTACGTGAGTCTCATGATTCTCTAATAAAAGCCTGAACACGGGGCTGAGCTCTCCCCCTCCGCGGTATGAATAAACTATGAGTCATTGTTTTGTAAATGCTTTTCTATTGAGTCTAATGGAGCGGTAACGAGGCTGTGATGGACTCCCGCTCCGCCCAGCCCCTCAGCCTTCAGCCCTCAGCCCTCAGCCCCCAGCTCTCAGCCCCAGCCCCCAGCCTTCAGCCCTCAGCCCCCAGCCTTCAGCCCTCAGCCCCCAGCCCCCAGCCTTCAGCCCTCAGCCCCCAGCCCTCAGCCCCTCAGCCCTCAGCCCCCGGTCCTGCTCCTGGTCTGGGCCGCGCAGAGGCCGCTGATCCGCTCAAAGCCTGTTAGCGGCACATTATCGCACATTATCGGCGCATTAGGCGCGTCTGCGCAGCGCATGAATACTAACATAATACTAACGAGCCGCGGGACAATGCGCTGGTGCTCGCTCCCGCCGCGCGTGCCAGTCACCTGCCAAAAAGCGCTTTAAAGCATGACGCGGCTGTGGCACAAAACGAGACAAAAACGGCGAGAGAAAAGAGAGAGTTATTGAGAAGGGCCGTTATTAAAGCTCCATTATGGAAGGATTAGGCTCAAAGAGGCGCTGCTGCAGCCGCCTGAGGAGCGCGGAGAGCCGGCCACAGCGGCAGCCGGGCCCCGCTGTCCCCGAGGAGGAGCCAGAGGGACAGGGATTTAGTCTGAAAAAGGACGTCTCCGAAAGTTAACGAAGAATAAAGCGGACACGTTCTTTTGTTTCTCGCTTGAAACGACGAAGCATCAACAGGTCTCGGTTTGATTCAACAAAGTTCCCCGGTCTAAAGCCTTCAGCTCTGATTCCAGCTCATGCTCTGGTGTTTCTGTATCCTCCAAAGATCCACCGGCCCCTCAGACAGACTGACTGAGTCCCACCTGTTTCATTATTTTGCCCAATATCCAAGCGTTCCTCCCATCCCCGCTCTATCTAACGTTTCCAAATGTTTCCAAATGAGAAAGGCATAGATTTGTTGCATTAAAAAACCGTACATGTTCATAAATGTAGAATATTGTGTCTCGGCTTCTGTAAAACCCGCTCCCTCATTTCTCTCTCAAAGATGAAACGGTCCCCAAACTGTGGAGGCGGATCGATCACGAACAGATGAATAACAAGAGTGCGGCAAAATCAATGGCCTCCACCTTCACAGTGCTCTCTGCTGTCGGAGAGAAATATGTGTGAGCACTGACTGCTCTTCTGTACAGAGTGTTTCACTCACAAATCAACTCTGAAATAAAGGATTCTGGAGTGTATGGGTTTTGACACTTTTCTCATAAAATACCTGACCTTGAAATGATCACTAGGCCTAGATGAAGACCGTGAAACCATGAACGAAAGGGTCTGAAACAGATCTTCATTGGGCTCAGTTGTGTCTTTACTGAATCTCGTCTAAACCAGAGAACGCTCAATTTAAACTCCTTGCTAGAACATAAAGGTCTTTAAAATGGATAGTCTACATTTTGAGGATTTGGATGTTTTTACCTGATGTAGACATGGTTATATAAAGTGTATTCAACATTTAGAAACATCCAAAAGGAAAGCCCACGTGTTGGACCTGGACTAACCAGAGCTTTATACACAGAATCAACACAGAAATAGCTTTTTCTCCTCCCTTTTCCAGCCAAAGTCTCAGACTCTGATCTTTATCCAAAGCGCAGGGAGCCGTGACCCTGAAGCTCGCGCAGGTCTCCAAACAACAACATCATTATTACGGGGCTTTCAATAGCGCCCACACGCACGCGCGCGGGCTTTCACTGCTGGCACGAGCGCACACGAGGAGGAGGAGGAGGTGGTGTGCGCGTGTCTTTATAAGGACCTGCGTCAGCGCGTCTCCGCATTTGACCAATATCACTCGTGAAGAAATCAACAGGCGCCTTTTCCGCCAAACTGGATCGAGCAGGGGATTTGTTTGAACTTATTTGCTGATATCTCGGCCTCCGCGCGGCGCGCAGCAGAGACACCCGCGCTCGCAACCCACTAGGAGACATCCAAGAAACTTACAAGGAGCCTCTGTCCTGCGGGAGAGGTCGCTTTACTCGCCCGGCTCTTGTGCGCCTCTTCCCCGGGTGAAACCACCAGAGCTCTGACCCTTCGCCCCGGCGTCAGTGAAAGGTTGATCTGTTCGGTTTGACTCCGTGACCTGCGGAACGCGCGGCTCCTGCTCCCCCGGGGGAAATCCACCATCGCAGCCAGAGGAGAGTGCGCTGTTCCCGGACTGGACGGCTGTGCAGAGGTGCGTGGAGGACAGGAAATATTTATGAACCAAGAGGAGAGTGTTTGGCACGAGTTGAGAACCTAATAATTACTCGAGCATCTGTGATAACATAGTTGTCTGCTTGAAAATAAGGAGCATCACTGTGCGTCAATTGCGCGTAAAAGTCAGATTTGCATTTTAGCGATGGCATAAAAGCAAAAACAACATAGGGTAGTGGGAATTGTAAAATGTACAAAGACACAAACAGTTCATCAAAATGAGAGGCTGATTCTTAATATTCATTTGAATCGGGGTTTAAAGCGTTTTCAAATGTCACAAGAAGCTTTCCACTTACAGAAGCTGTAACTTTAAAATAACAGGCCTGGCACTCAAGTACAAGTAGAAGAAAAAGTGCGGTGTGATAAAACAATTCCAAGTAGAGCTTCATCCAAATTAGAATACGATATTTTTTTGTTGAATTGACGCACAAAGTGATATTTTCTCAGCAGGAAAATTGATAAACCCTTTAAAGCCCTTCACCTTTTTATTTCCCCAGTGCTGAATGAAATCGGTTTGTCCCTCGCTATAGGCCTATTGTAAAAGCAGACATTTGCGCGGTGTGTTTAATTCTTAAGTCTTTTCTCGGTGGTGAATTCGCAGCTCGGTGCTCGCGCTGTTTAAGTATAGAAACATGTTTTGGTCTTCATCTATGTTACATGAGGAAGGCTATAATGGGTCGCCGTGCTGGGATTATGATGAGTCCTGACTGCAGTTGGGAATCACAGTTATTTGGACTTTATTGATCTCATTGGAGACATTGTTCCATCAGCTCTGAAGAAACACTCAGACAGACAGGGAAATGTGCAGTCAAAAGAGAACAGGATCATGTGCAAACAAGTCAGAATAAATAGATGGATCTTATGTTCAATTATTAAAACACATTTAAAGGGGCAAAAGAAAATAAATTCAACAAAATGTCACAACCTTGGCATTGATTGATTGAAGCTTGTATTTAAAAACACAAAACAAAAAAAGATGGCCTTTATTCCTCTAACTACTTGAGTAACGCCTGACTCTGCGCAGGTCCCTCTCTTTTTCCCGGCGGGTTTCATCACTTCACCCCCGCTGCCTCGCCTCCTCCCGCAGAGCCTCCTCTCGCCTCTCGCCGCCATGGGCTCGGTTCTCCCCGGCTCCAGCCTGGGCCTCAAAGCCGCCTTCAAGCCGCAGCCTGCCGCCGCGGTGCCGCTGTCCCTCGCCGACATCATCACGTCGGACGTGCTGCACAGCTTCCTGTACGGCCGCTGGAGGCACGTGCTGGGCGAGCACCCGCAGCACGAGGAGCGCACGGCCCCGAGCCCGAGCCCCAAGACGGCGTTCACCGCGGAGGTGCTCGCGCAGTCGTTCTCCGGAGGTCAGTGGATCACGCCGTTTCGGCGTCATTTCATCATTATTATTTACCAAATGCGCAAAACTGGATTCATCTAAATAAAGGAGCTTTACGCACACACACCACACACACGCTGACATTTCCATTTAGCCTTTTCAGCCAAACCTAGTCCAAAGAGTCCAGGTTTCGTGCGTAAAGTTCAATTTTACGCATTCATTTTTTTTTTTTTTTCAATTTTTACTATTCGTGGAGAATAAAACCCACAATGCCTATAAGATATTTTCTACTTTTTGTACATTGTCCATTATTGTGTAGGCTACCTTTTTCGGGGAGTTAGTTGAGCAGACTGTTGTTTAGGAAACTAAACCAGAGCAGGATTTATTTTCATATTTATGCTTTTATTTAAGCCATATTCTGCAGATTACGAGTCAGATTACGAGTCCGCCGCTGATCCTGCGCTCCAAACGCACCTGTGGTTGGGGGGGAAACAGATGCGCTTTGTCACTATTTGTGACACGTTTGTCTGATTTCTCCAAGTCGCTCACGAACAAAACACAGCCCTCTGTCTTTAAAACATCATTTTAGTTCCCACTTTCCCGTCGCTTTTCTGTGACACGAGCTCAGGTCGCACATCGAGGGGGGGAAACGGCAATGGAATTCGAGGATCATGGAAAACAGTAACTATTTCAAAAGGCCCCGCTATAAATGTTTAGGCCAAAGAAAAAGAAAACATCTCAGTGGATTAAACTGAACCCAAGCTTTTGACTCGTCCTCATTTTAACCTGAGAAATAGCAACATTTATTTATTTATTTATTTGATTCGGAATCAGAATTCAGAAAAAGCGCCAGGGTCCGTTTTTTGTTCGGGGAGGCCCTCTGAGGGAAGGCCTCATGTTGCAAATGTAGAAACGGATTATATTTTCGTTGGCTACTACCACTACAAATAATAATGTTTTTTTTTTTTCCCCGCTAAGGCAATTTAAGGAATCCCTATATATGTAACCTTAGGATACGTTCGGGTGAGATTCAAGACAAAACGTTTCAAAGCTTGAGTTGTTTTGAAAAGCGCAAAGACTTTCGCATTTTACACTAAAAATAAAAACTACAAAGAACACACGGATTGTTGATATTTCGATGCTCCGCGCGCGTAAAACTGATGGTGAAAATTGACGGTCGAACACAGAACAAATGACTCTCTCCTGTCGTTTTGCGAGCCACACGCCTGGAAACAGGATTCCGCAAAACAAAAATCTATGGCACGAAATCTGCAGACGTTTATGGGCCAATTAAACACATTTACGCAAAATATAGAACAAAGTCTCGAAACGACCACTTTACATTTGCTAAAACGTTACTTTTGGGGGAAGATTTCCGTTTGAATATTTGGGGGAAACTAAGATCGTAGCTTCATAAAAGTTTATTGGTGTTAATCTCCTTCATAGTCCCGCTCGGTCCGTTCTTATTTCGGATTGATGACATTTAAATGCCCAGTAATTGACCACTTGAGGGGGCTAATGTCTCGCCTTTGTGCCCGGTCTGAATGGCCTTGTCTCGCGCGCACCTGTTATTGGCTTCATTCGTTTTCATTGGCTCCGTGACATGGCTTTAATCCCGTGTTGCTGTCCCGTCTGCCCGCGGGGCCCCCTCTCTGTCTAATGCGCGTGTGAAGGCACGGCTCTCGTCTCGTGCGCCTTTTGTGCCGCGCCTTAATCCGCGTCTCGTTTACGTCGCTGCGGTTTCACACTCCGGCGTGGACCGTGAAATGCGCAGCGACGTTAAAAAGGTGTCGTGCCGCGCAGATTAACCCCTGTCATAATGGGAGTTTGAAATGAGTTTAAAGGAAGACGGGGCGAGGGTCACGTGGTTCCAGGCGTGACGCGACACGACCAGCTGCAGCGCAGAAAGAGCGGAGACACAATAATGTTTTCACAATTACACGAAGGAGACAAAAGCCCTTCTGAAGGAACAAACGTGAGCAGATGTCTACAACATGGACGTCTCTAAAGAGAACCATCAGGCTCCAACATGGATGTCTCTAAAGAGAACCATCAGGCTCCAACATGGATGTCTCTAAAGAGAACCATCAGGCTCCAATGTGGACGTCTCTAAAGAGAACCATCAGGCTCCAACATGGATGTCTCTAAAGAGAACCATCAGGCTCCAATCTGGACGTCTCTAAAGAGAACCATCAGGCTCCAACGTGGATGTCTCTAAAGAGAACCATCAGGCTCCAATGTGGACGTCTCTAAAGAGAACCATCAGGCTCCAACATGGACGTCTCTAAAGAGAACCATCAGGCTCCAACATGGACGTCTCTAAAGAGAACCATCAGGCTCCAACATGGACGTCTCTAAAGAGAACCATCAGGCTCCAACATGGACGTCTCTAAAGAGAACCATCAGGCTCCAACATCCAGGACGTCTCTAAAGAGAACCATCAGGCTCCAAATGGAGTCCTAAAAGAACATCAGCTCCAATGGAGTCTCTAAAGAGAACCATCAGCCCAACATGGACGTCTCTAAAGAGAACCATCAGGCTCCAACATGGATGTCTCTAAAGAGAACCATCAGGCTCCAATGTGGACGTCTCTAAAGAGAACCATCAGGCTCAACATGGACCTCTAAAGAGAACATCAGGCTCCAACATGGAGTCTCTAAGAGAACCATCAGGCTCCAACATGGACGTCTCTAAAGAGAACCATCAGGCTCCAATGTGGACGTCTCTAAAGAGAACCATCAGGCTCCAACATGGAGTCTCTAAAGAGAACCATCAGGCTCCAATGGACGTCTCTAAAGAGAACCATCAGGCTCCAACATGGACGTCTCTAAGGAGAACCATCAGGCTCCAACATGGATGTCTCTAAAGGAACCATCAGGCTCCAATGTGGACGTCTCTAAAGAGAACCATCAGGCTCCAACATGGACATCTCTAAGAGAATCATCAGGCTCCAACATGGATGTCTCTAAAGAGAACCATCAGGCTCCAACATGGACGTCTCTAAAGAGAACCATCAGACTCCAACGTGGACGTCTCTAAAGAGAACCATCAGGCTCCAATGTGGACGTCTCTAAAGAGAACCATCAGGCTCCAACATGGACGTCTCTAAAGAGAACCATCAGGCTCCAACGTGGACGTCTCTAAAGAGAACCATCAGGCTCCAACATGGATGTCTCTAAAGAGAACCATCAGGCTCCAATGTGGACGTCTCTAAAGAGAACCATCAGGCTCCAACATGGAGTCTCTAAAGAGAACCATCAGACTCCAACGTGGACGTCTCTAAAGAGAACCATCAGGCTCCAACATGGATGTCTCTAAAGAGAACCATCAGGCTCCAATGTGGACGTCTCTAAAGAGAACCATCAGGCTCCAACATGGACGTCTCTAAAGAGAACCATCAGGCTCCAACTGGACGTCTCTAAAGAGAACCATCAGGCTCCAACATGGACGTCTCTAAAGAGAACCATCAGGCTCCAACATGGACGTCTCTAAAGAGAACCATCAGGCTCCAACGTGGACGTCTCTAAAGAGAACCATCAGGCTCCAACATGGATGTCTCTAAAGAGAACCATCAGGCTCCAATTGGACGTCTCTAAAGAGAACCATCAGGCTCCAACATGGATGTCTCTAAAGAGAACCATCAGGCTCCAACATGGACGTCTCTAAAGAGAACCATCAGGCTCCAATGTGGACATCTCTAAAGAGAACCATCAGGCTCCAACATGGACGTCTCTAAAGAGAACCATCAGGCTCCAACTGGACGTCTCTAAAGAGAACCATCAGGCTCCAACATGGATGTCTCTAAAGAGAACCATCAGGCTCCAATGTGGACGTCTCTAAAGAGAACCATCAGGCTCAAACATGGACGTCTCTAAAGAGAACCATCAGGCTCCAACATGGATGTCTCTAAAGAGAACCATCAGGCTCCAATGTGGACGTCTCTAAAGAGAACCATCAGGCTCCAACATGGACGTCTCTAAAGAGAACCATCAGGCTCCAACATGGATGTCTCTAAAGAGAACCATCAGGCTCCAATGTGGACGTCTCTAAAGAGAACCATCAGGCTCCAACATGGACGTCTCTAAAGAGAACCATCAGGCTCCAAACATGGACGTCTCTAAAGAGAACCATCAGGCTCCAACATGGACGTCTCTAAAGAGAACCATCAGGCTCCAACATGGACGTCTCTAAAGAGAACCATCAGGCTCCAACATGGACGTCTCTAAAGAGAACCATCAGGCTCCAACATGGACGTCTCTAAAGAGAACCATCAGGCTCCAACATGGACGTCTCTAAAGAGAACCATCAGGCTCCAACATGGACGTCTCTAAAGAGAACCATCAGGCTCCCAACATGGATGTCTCTAAAGAGAACCATCAGGCTCCAACATGGACGTCTCTAAAGAGAACCATCAGGCTCCAACATGGATGTCTCTAAAGAGAACCATCAGGCTCCAACATGGATGTCTCTAAAGAGAACCATCAGGCTCCAACATGGACGTCTCTAAAGAGAACCATCAGGCTCCAACATGGATGTCTCTAAAGAGAACCATCAGGCTCCAACATGGATGTCTCTAAAGAGAACCATCAGGCTCCAACGTGGACGTCTCTAAAGAGAACCATAGCTCCAACATACCTAAAGAGAACCATCAGGCTCCAACATGGATGTCTCTAAAGAGAACCATCAGGCTCCAACGTGGACGTCTCTAAAGAGAACCATCAGGCTCCAACGTGGACGTCTCTAAAGAGAACCATCAGGCTCCAACATGGATGTCTCTAAAGAGAACCATCAGACTCCAATGTGGACGTTGGGCGGCACGGTGGCACAGCGGTTAGCGCTCGTGCTTCACAGCTAGAAGGTCCCTGGTTCGATTCCCACCTGGACGGGGCCTTTCTGTGTGGAGTTTGCATGTTCTCCCCGTGTCTGCGTAGGTTTCCTCCGGGTACTCCGGTTTCCCCTACCACTAAAAACATGTACAATAGGCCAGGATGAATGAGAGTGTGTTCGAGAGTGCGCATGGGGGACGACGGATGCAAATTAGCCCAAGGCTACAATCCGGTGTGGCTTGTTTACATGCATGAGACCCATGTATGTTCATTAACATGCACTGTCCCGACCAAATAAACCAATAAATAAATAAAATAAATAAATAAATAAAGAGTGATGTTCAGGATCATTAGGATCATTAGGATCATTAGGCCTTTTATTAGGAATTAAGAGCCATTCAAGTTGGACACTACACAGTGCTTCATGTTTTTCTTATTTTAGTTAGAAGGAATAATGCCCGTTGCATGTTTTACAGCGATGAGGAAATGTTCTGTGGTTCTGCATCTTTTGTGTGTGTGTGTGTGTGTGTGTGTGTGTGTGTGTGTGTGTGTGTGTGTGGTGTGTGTGTGTGTGTGTGTGTGTGTGTGTGTGTGTGTGTGTGCGTGTGTGCGTGTGTGCGTGCGTGCGTGCGTGTGTGTGCGGAACGTGCACAACGAGAGGTGTGAGTTAGTGAGTGTTTGAGGGGAAGGGAGCGCTTTGCGCTCGTTTTGTCCGCGTGTATTTGGTCAGCAGTGTGCGAAGTGGAGCACACTGCTTTTCTCACTCATTTTCTGCAAATACCCTTTGGGGCACTGCTATACCATCATAAGATAAGATTATAATAATGGATGTGTTTTTTGTGCAGAGGTGCAGAAACTGTCCAGTCTGGTGCTGCCCAGTGAAGTCATCATCGCCCAGAGCTCCGTCCCAGGTACAGAATATAATATACAGTGCCTTGCAAAAGTACTAATACACCTTGAACTTTTGCACATTTTGTCATGTTTACAACCCTAAACGTAAAGATTTCATTTTGAACTGAAAGTTCACACACAAGTAACAGACAACTGTGAGGTGAAAGCAAAATGATACATGATTCTGTTATTTTACAAAAAATAGAAAAGTGAAAAGTGGGGCGTGCATAAGTATTCATATAGCATTTTTCTGAGTGCATTAAATTGCCTTTATAACATTCCTAATGACTGCAGAATGTTCACACCTTGCCCTAACCATTAAATAGAGGCCACCTGTGTGTAATCTACTCTCAGTATAATTCCAGCTGTTCTGTGAGGGCCTCAGAGCTATGGTCAGAGTGTATTGGTCACTAAGCAACATCATGAAGGGCAAGGAGCACACCAGAGAGGTCAGGGATAAAGCCGTGGAGAAGTTTAAAGCAGCGTTAAGTTATACAAAGATTTCCCAAGATTTGAACATCTCACGGAGCACTGTTCAATCCATCATTCGGAAATGGAAAGAGTATAGCACCACTGTGAACTTACCAAGACACGGCCGTCCACCTAAACTAACAGACCGAACAAGGAGAGCACTGGTCAGAAATGTAACCAAGTGCCCTAAGATAACTCTGGAGGAGCTGCGACGTACTGCCGCTGAGCTGGGGGAATCTGTACATGGGACAACTATAAGTCGTACTCTACACAAATCTAGCCTTCATGGACGAGTGGCAAGAAGAAAGTCATTATTGAAAGGAGGCCATAAGAAATCCCGTTTGAAGTTTGCTAGAAGTCATATGGAGGACACAGCTACCATGTGGAAGAAGGTGCTTTGGTCAGATGAGACAAAAATTGAACTTTTTGGCCCAAATGCAAAACGTTATGTATGGAGCAAACCTAACACTGCTCATCGTCCTGAGTGCACCATCCCCAGTGTCAAATATGGTGGGGAGCATCATGCTATGGGGCTGCTTTTCCTCAGCGGGGACTGGGAAGATTGTAAGAATAGTTGGGAAGATGGATGGAGCCAAATACAGAGATATTTTGGAGGAAAACCTGCTGGAGTCAGCAAGAGAATTGAGGCTGGGGCGGAGATTCACCTTCCAGCAGGACAATGACCCTAAACACAAAGCTAAATCTACAATGGAATGGTTTCAAAACAAACATATTAATGTGTTAGAATGGCCCAGTCAAAGTCCTGACCTAAATCCTATTGAAAATCTGTGGAAAGACCTGAAAACTGCTGTCCACAAACGCTCTCCTTCTAATTTGACAGAGCTTGAGTTGTTTTGTAAAGAGGAATGGGCTAAAATGTCAGTCTCTACATGTGCAAACCTTGTAGTCATACCCCAGAAGACTTGCTGCTGTTATTGCAGCAAAAGGGGTTCCACAAAGTATTAAGTCATGCTGTATGAATACTTATGCACGCCCCACTTTTCACTTTTCTTTTTTTGAAAAATAACAGAATCATGTATCATTTTGCTTTCACTTCACAGTTGTCTGTTACTACAAGGCGCATTGAGTTTCCTTGTGTATGAAATGTGCGGTATAAATAAAGTTGCCTTGCCTTACTTGTGTGTGAACTTTCAGTAAAAAAATCAAAATAAAATCTTTAGGTTTAGGGTTGTAAACATGACAAAATGTGCAAAAGTTCAAGGTGTATTAGTACTTTTGCAAGGCACTGTATATAATATATAAATCAGTTTATTCCTGTTTCCTTGAGTTTGGTCCAAACGCTGTACATGTCTGTGTCGGTTTAAGGCGAGGGTCTGGGGATCTTCTCTAAGACCTGGATCAAAGCCGGGACCGAGATGGGTCCATTCACCGGGCGCCTGGTGTCGCCCGAACACATCGACCTGTTCAAGAACAACAACCTCATGTGGGAGGTACGGACACAAGGACTTTTTATGGTCAAGCAGTGTATAATGGAACGGAAAATAGAGATTGATCAATATGAGGGAACAATTATTGAATACTTTTATTTATTTGATCATTTCTTAATGTATATTTGATCTGTTTTGCTCAGCCCTGACTTCAGACAGGGCCCCAGACATGTTTTTTAATAGTGAATAAGTAAAGTGTGGGGCTCTTTGGCGGAAAAAGAAGATATTAATTGTAAAATTCTTTCGCCAGAGCTGGATCTCGGTTCCACTTATCACTGAAATAGATTTTTAAAGAAATGTTGGAAATGAAGAACAAAAAAAGACTTCTGGTTCATGGCGATCTGTGTTTTTTCCTGTCGCTGGAGACATGATATGAACCAGTGCTCTGTTCTGTGGCTTCCTCTGGTGGACAAACCGCACAGTGCACACTCACTCTGACAATATGACAAACAAGAATAGAAGCAAAAAAAAAAACGATTTAAAAACCCCCATAAAACTAGCATTATTAATAAAACAAGTCAAATGCTGAAATAAATAAGAATATTTCAAAATGTGTTTACATATTTGCCTTTTCCTTCCAAATGCCTGAGAATGTCCTAACACTATGTGTTGCTCGGCTAAACCCAGTCTGTGTTGCGTTCAGGTGTTCAATGAGGACGGGACGGTGCGGTACTTCATCGATGCCAGTCAGGAGGACCAGAGGAGCTGGATGACCTACATAAAGTGCGCACGCAACGAGCAGGAGCAGAACCTGGAGGTGGTGCAGGTCGGAGCCAGCATCTTCTACAAAGCAGTGGAGGTGAAACATCTCATCAAAACATCAATGTTTCTGTGGCTGAAATCAGATTTAAAACTAAAGCAAAAGCCATAATGAGACTACAATCTGCTGATATTTTGGACGACTCCTAAAAACTAAATAAAAAGAAGGGACTGTTTGAAAGAGCCTCATATCATTTAAATGTATTTAATTTAGTGTATTGTTGGTACTGGGTGTAGACAAACAAATACAAATTAAATATTACATTTAATTATTTGGGGATTTTAGAGACAAAATGTCAAAATCTGCAGATGGTTCGTTTGAAAACAAAAATATTTATTATAATTTTTCTGCATAAAATTGCTAATGGGAAACATTAAAATAAATAAAATAAATGAAAGATTTGATGATTTTTAGTGTTATTTCGCTTTTGAATGTGGAGGTTCTGATCACATTCTGAGGGTTAAATGAGCCACAAGACCACTTTTGAAGACCAACTTCTTTAAAGCTATATTTTTCAGATGATTTTTTAAGATAGCAAACAAACAACACAAACAAATATAAACATCCCCAAATGTTTGTAAATATTAAAATTTTGTATTTATAGTCTACTGTTTTTAGACAATAACCACCAAAGCAACGATCTTTCCAAACTCTTCCCGACACATTTAAAGTTGACTAAATTGATGATGATTTACATAAAATTTCCGTCGGCTAAAACTGGAACTAAAGACACGTGTTGAACTAAATCTTCCCTAAAACTAAGTGATTTTTGATCAAAAGGCTAAAACTAAAACCTAATTGAAATATGAAATATCTAAGATCAAATGATGCTGATGTAGAGCTGCAGACTGGTCTTTTACATTTATAATATAAATAAAACAGGTAAATACCTACTGTAGTATAATAGATTATACTCAGAGTTTCAGTCTCTTCCCCTTTAACTTTTGATTTAGTTTAGTCTAACGTTACTCTACATATGACTTTCTCTTAGTCTCTTCAGTCACTGATATTAAACTGTGCCTCTGTCCTCAGACCATCCCTCCGGACCAGGAGCTGTTGGTTTGGTACGGAAACTCTCACAACACGTTCCTGGGAATCCCAGGCATTCCTGGAGGAGATGAGGACCACAGCAAGAAGAGCAAGAGCGGTCAGTCCCGGTTCAGTCCTAGTTTAGACCCGGTTTAGTCCTGGTTAAGTTTTGCAATAGCCTTTACCTAGCATGAAGGCCATAGTGCCAGAATGTTGACCTAGGGCCTGATCTTCCGCCTAGCACAGTCAGCGTTGCTCCAAACAAGATGGTCATCTTGCGTGTGCGCAGCTGATGTGCTATTTGACCATGCCACTGGCATCAGTGCCTACAGTGCCTACAGTGCCTACAGTGCCTACATTGCCTACAGTGCCTACAGTGCCTACATTGCCTACAGTGCCTACAGTGCTTACAGTGCCTACATTGCCTACATTGCCTACAGTGCCTACATTGCCTACAGTGCCTACAGTGCCTACATTGCCTACAGTGCCTACAGTGCTTACAGTGCCTACATTGCCTACATTGCCTACAGTGCCTACAGTGCCTACAGTGCCTACATTGCCTACATTGCCTACAGTGCCTACAGTGCCTACAGTGCCTACATTGCCTACAGTGCCTACAGTGCCTACAGTGCTTACAGTGCCTACATTGCCTACATTGCCTACAGTGCCTACAGTGCCTACAGTGCCTACAGTGCCTACAGTGCCTACAGTGCTTACAGTGCCTACATTGCCTACATTGCCTACAGTGCCTACAGTGCTTACAGTGCCTACATTGCCTACATTGCCTACAGTGCCTACAGTGCCTACATTGCCTACAGTGCCTACAGTGCTACAGTGCCTACATTGCCTACAGTGCCTACAGTGCCTACATTGCCTACATGCCTACAGTGCCTACAGTCCTACATTGCCTACAGTGCCTACATTGCCTACAGTGCCTACAGTGCCTACAGTGCCTACATTGCCTACAGTGCCTACATTGCCTACATTGCCTACATTGCCTACAGTGCCTACAGTGCCTACAGTGCCTACAGTGCCTACATTGCCTACAGTGCCTACAGTGCCTACAGTGCTTACAGTGCCTACATTGCCTACATTGCCTACATGCCTACAGTGCCTACAGTGCCTACATTGCCTACAGTGCCTACAGTGCTTACAGTGCCTACATTGCCTACATTGCCTACAGTGCCTACAGTGCCTACAGTGCCTACAGTGCCTACATTGCCTACATTGCCTACAGTGCCTACAGTGCTTACAGTGCCTACATTGCCTACATTGCCTACAGTGCCTACAGTGCCTACCAGTGCCTACATTGCCTACAGTGCCTACAGTGCTTACAGTGCCTACATTGCCTACATTGCCTACAGTGCCTACAGTTGCCTACCAGTGCCTACAGTGCCTACATTGCCTACATTGCCTACAGTGCCTACATGCTTACAGTGCCTACAGTGCCTACAGTGCCTACAGTGCCTACATGCCTACATTGCCTACAGTGCCTACAGTGCCTACATTGCCTACAGTGCCTACATTGCCTACAGTGCCTACAGTGCCTACAGTGCCTACATTGCCTACAGTGCCTACATTGCCTACATTGCCTACAGTGCCTACAGTGCCTACAGTGCCTACATTGCCTACATTGCCTACAGTGCCTACAGTGCCTACATTGCCTACATTGCCTACAGTGCCTACAGTGCCTCATTGCCTACAGTGCCTACAGTGCCTACATTGCCTACATGCCTACAGTGCCTACAGTGCCTACAGTGCCTACATTGCCTACAGTGCCTACAGTGCCTACATTGCCTACATTGCCTACAGTGCCTACAGTGCCTAACATTGCCTACAGTGCCTACAGTGCCTACAGTGCCTACATTGCCTACAGTGCCTACATGCCTACAGTGCCTACAGTGCTACAGTGCACTGCCTCACATGCTTGTCCTCGTTACATTAGTAAACACGCAGCCTCATGTTCTTCCTTTAGCATTATAGGCTTTTATAAGCTTATCGGGTCAAACTAAAACTTTATTTATCCCACGTGAGTTAAACACTGTCCGTGTCAGGTGTCCCGAGAGAAAGAGAATACACCATGGTCCCGCTGTGATGTGGGTCTGCACTCAGCCAAACAGAAGCACATATTCAACCCCACTCACTGACCCACCGCCCTCCCTCTTCCCGGCTGAAAGAGTACATCTCCATTGCCATGGGTGTCTGTCCAGCCGGTGTACAGCCCACTCAATGTGCCAGGTCTGGAGCTGAACATCTCACAGTGCGCCCCTCGTCAGCGGCAAAGTCTACACTATAGTCTGTGTTTAGAAACACCAGACCTGCCCTAAGTGTTTGATGTGTGATGTCTTCTTGTCTATTATTTTAAAATCATTATTTATTACATTGTTACATAAGAAGATAGAACACAGGCTAAATGTAAAATGTAAATATAATGTCTTATTTCTTTTCTGTGAACTTGTAGACAGTGGTGTAAGGATTCGACAAATTGTCATTATTTTCTTCCTTAATTTGGTTAATCGTGAACACAAGCAGACTTTTCCCTCACAATAATGGTGACTCTAACACTTGGTGAGAGTGGTGGTGTCCCTCCCCACTTCTTCCGGGTCAGAGACACTTTGGTGTCCAGGATAAGTGGACCCAGCTTCTAGCGTCCCCCTGGTCTCGTTCCAGTTTCGTCTAATGTTTCGTATCTCTCTTTGTTCAGACGAGTTCCACATGGAACCCGTGGCCCCCGGCGTGGTCCCGGCCGTGGCTCCCGGTCTGAGCGTGGGCCGGATGCGCTGCGTGATCTGCCATCGCGGGTTCAACTCTCGCTCCAACCTGCGCTCCCACATGAGGATCCACACACTGGACAAGCCTTCGTCTGCCCGCTTCTGCAACCGCCGCTTCAGCCAGTCGTCCACACTGCGCAACCACGTCCGCCTGCACACAGGAGAGCGGCCCTACAAGTGTGTGGTGTGCCAGTCCGCCTACTCACAGCTGGCAGGTACCTACTACTCACAGCTACAGTCCCTACAGTCTACTCACAGCTCAGGCCCTACAGTTACTCACAGTCACAGTACCTACAGTCTACTCAAGCTCACAGGTCCCTACGTCTACTCACAGCTTCACAGGTCCCTACAGTCTACTCACAGCTCACAGGTACCTACAGTCTACTCACAGCTCACAGTACCTACTCTTCTCACACCACACCCAACACCACAGCCCCAGTCCCTACAGCACTCACAGCTCACACGGTCCTACAGTCTCAAGCTCACAGGTACAGTCTACTCACAGCTCACAGGTCCCTACAGTCTACTCACAGCTCACAGGTCCCTACAGTCTACTCACAGCTCACAGGTACCTACAGTCTACTCACAGCTCACAGGTCCCTACAGTCTACTCACAGCTCACAGGTCCCTACAGTCTACTCACAGCTCACAGGTCCCTACAGTCTACTCACAGCTTCACAGGTCCCTACAGTCTACTCACAGCTCACAGGTCCCTACAGTCTCTCACAGCTCACAGGTATCCTACAGTCGTCCCTCCTCTCACAGCTCACAGGTCCGCCTACAGTCTCTCACAGCTCACAGGTACCTACAGTCTTCACAGCTCACAGGTACCTACAGTCTTCTCACAGCTCACAGGTACCTACAGTCTACTCACAGCTCACAGGTCCCTACAGTCTTCTCACAGCTCACAGGTCCCTACAGGTCTACTCCACAGCTCACAGGTCCCTACAGTCTTCTCACAGCTCACAGGTCCCTACAGTCTACTCACAGCTCACAGGTAACCTCACAGGTCCTACAGTCTACTCACAGCTCACAGGTCCCTACAGTCTACTCACAGCTCACAGGTACCTACAGTCTACTCACAGCTCACAGGTACCTACAGTCTACTCACAGCTCACAGGTCCCTACAGTCTACTCACAGCTCACAGGTCCTACAGTCTACTCACAGCTCACAGGTCCTACAGTCTCTCACAGCTCACAGGTCCTACAGTCTTCTCACAGCTCAAGTTCCAGTCTCTCACAGCTCACAGGTACCTACAGTCTTCTCACAGCTCACAGGTACCTACAGTCTTCTCACAGCTCACAGGTACCTACAGTCTACTCACAGCTCACAGGTCCCTACAGTCTTCTCACAGCTCACAGGTCCTACGTCTACTCACAGCTCACAGGTCCCTACAGTCTACTCACAGCTCACAGGTCCCTACAGTCTACTCACAGCTCACAGGTCCCTACAGTCTACTCACAGCTCACAGGTCCCTACAGTCTTCTCACAGCTCACAGGTCCCTACAGTCTACTCACAGCTCACAGGTCCCTACAGTCTCTCACAGCTCACAGGTCCCTACAGTCTTCTCACAGCTCACAGGTCCCTACAGTCTCACTCACAGCTCACAGGTACCTACAGTCTCTCACTTCTACAGCTCACAGGTCCTACAGTCTACTCACAGCTCACAGGTACCTACAGTCTACTCACAGCTCACAGGTCCCTACAGTCTACTCACAGCTCACAGGTACTACAGTCTACTCACAGCTCACAGGTCCTACAGTCTTCTCACAGCTCACAGGTCCCTACAGTCTACTCACAGCTCACAGGTACCTACAGTCTTCTCACAGCTCACAGGTACCTACAGTCTCTCACAGCTCACAGGACCTACAGTCTACTCACAGCTCACAGGTCCTACAGTCTTCTCACAGCTCACAGGTACCTACAGTCTACTCACAGCTCACAGGTCCCTACAGTCTCTCACAGCTCACAGGTCCCTACAGTCTTCTCACAGCTCACAGGTCCCTACAGTCTACTCACAGTTGCTCTACAGGTACCTACAGTCTCACTCACAGCTCACAGTCCCCTACAGTCTCTCACAGCTCACAGTCCCTACAGTCTACTCACAGCTCACAGGTACCTACAGTCTTCTCACAGCTCACAGGTACCTACAGTCTCTCACAGCTCACAGGTCTACTCCACAGCTCACAGGTACCCTTACAGTCTTCTCACAGCTCACAGATACCTACAGTTTCTCACAGCCACAGGTACCTTACAGTTCTACTCACAGGCTCACAAGGTCCCTACAGTCTCTCCACAGCTCACAGATCCGGGCGCCAACAGCTCTACTTCACGCCTCACAGGTCCCTTACCAGTCTACTCACAGCCAACATGGTACCTACAAGTCTTCCACAGCTCTCACAGGTCCCTACAGTCTACTCACGCTCACAAAGGTCACCTACAGTCTTCTTCACAGCTCACAGTACCCTTACAGTCTACTCACAGCTCCAGGTCTCCTCAGTTTTCTCACAGCTCAACAGCTAGCTACAGTTCTACTCACAGCTCACAGTTACGAGTTCTCTACTCACAGCTCACAGGTCCTACAAGTTCTCACAGCTCACAGTCCCTACAGTCTTCTCACAGCTCACACTGGACTAACAGTTTCTTCTCACAGCTCACATGGTACTACAGTCTTATCACAAGCTCACAGTCGTCCTACAGTTCTACTCACAGCTCACAGGTACCTACCAGTCTTCTCACAGCTCACATGTACCTACAGTCTACTCACAAGCTCACAGGTCCCTACAGTCTTGCTCACAGCTCACAGGTTCCTACAAGTTCTACCTCACACTCACAGTCCCACAGTCTTCTCACAGTCACAGGTAACCTACAGTCTTCTCACAGCTCACAGGGTCCCTACAGTCTACTCACAGCTTCACAGGTACCTACTAGTCTACTCACAGCTCACAGGTCCCTACAGTCTACTCACAGCACAGCGTCCCTACAGTCTTCTCACAGCTACAGGCCTACAAGTCTTCTCAACAGCTCACAGTTCCTACAGTCTCTACCACAGCTCACAGGTCCCTACAGTCTTCTCAACAGCTCACAGGTCACCTACCAGTCTACTCACAGCCACAGGTCCCTACGTCTTCTCACAGCTCACAGGTCCCTACAGTCTACTCACAGCTCACAGGTACCTACAGTCTTCTCATACAGCTCACACGGTCCCTACAGTCTCTCACAGCTCCACAGGTCCCTACAGTCTTTCACAGCTCACAGGTACCTTACAGTCTTCTCATCAGCTCAAGTCCGTCAGTCTACTCACCAGTCACAGGTCCCTACAGTGCTTCTCACAGTTCAACAGCGCGTCCCTACAGTGCTACTCACTAAGCTCACAGGTGTCCCTACAGTAGCTCTCACAAGCTCACAGGTACCTACGTCTTCTCACAAGCTCACAGGGTCCCTACATCTACTCACGCTCCACAGGTCCCTCAGTCTTCTCACAGCTCACAGTCACCTACAGTCCTACTCACAGCTCACAGGTCACCTACAGTATCTACTCACAGCTCACAGAGTCCCTACAGTCTACTCAGCAGCTCACAGGGTCCCTACAGTTTACTTCTCACAGCTCACAGGTCCTTTACAGTCTACTCAAGCTCACAGGTCCCTACAGTCTTCTCACAGCTCACAGGTCCCTTACATCTACTCACAGCTCACAGGTCCCCTACAGTCTACTCACAGCTCACAGCGTCCCTTACAGTACTAACCACAGCTCACAGGTCCCTACAGGTCTCTCACAGCTCACAGTCCCTACAGTCTACTCACAGCTCACAGGTCCTACGTCTTCTCACAGCTCACAGACACAGTCCCTACAGTCTACTCACAGCTCACAGGTCCCTACAGTCTACTCACAGCTCACATAGGTACCTACAGTTCTACTCACAGCTCACAGGTCCCTACAGTCTTCTCTACAGCTCACAGGTCCTACAGTCTACTCACAGCTCACATGTTACCTACAGTCTTACTACAGCTTCACAGGTCCCTACAGTCTATCACAGCTCACAGGTCCCTACAGTCTTCTCACACTCACAGGTCCTACAGGTCTTCTTCACAGCTCACGATTCCCTACAGTCTACTCACAGCCTCACATGTACTACAGTCTATCACAGCTCACGGTCCTACAGTCTTCTCACAGCCTCAAGCGTCCCTACAGCTACTCACAGCTTCACAGGTCCCTACAGTCTACTCACAGCTTCCACATGTACCTACAGTCTACTCACAGGCTCAGCAGGTCCCTACAGTCTTCTACTCACAAGACTCACAGGGTACCTACAGTTCTAATCACAGCTCCATCGTCCCTACAGTCACTCACAGCCTTCACAGTCCACTGACAGTCTACTCACAGCTCAACTAGGTCCCATACAGTCTACTCACAGCTCACACTGTAGCCTACAGTCTTAATCCACAGCTCACAGGTCCCTACAGTCTACTCACAGGCTCACAGGTCCCTACAGGTCTGTACTCACAGCTCACAGGTACCTACAGTCTACTCACAGCCAACAGTCCCTACAGTCTTCTCACAGCTCACAGTCCCTACAGTCTCTCACAGCCACAAGGTCCCTAACAGTCTACTCACAGCCTCACATTGCTACCTACAGGTCTACTCACAGCTCACAGGTCCCTACAGTCTACTCACAGCTCACAGGTATCCCATACAGCTCTTCTCACAGCTCACAGTCCCTACAGTCTTACTCAAGCTCACAGGTCATACAGTCTACTCACAGCTCGACATGTACTTACAGAAAAATCTACTCACAGCCACAGGTCCTACAGTCTACTCACACTCACAGGTCCTACAGTCTACTCACAGCTCACAGTCCCTACAGTCTACTCACAGGCTCACAGGTCCCTACAGTCTATCACAGCTCACATTGTACCCTACAGTTACTCACAGCTCACATGTACTACAGTTCTACTCACAGCTCACATGCTACCTACAGTTCTATCACGAGCCACATTGGTACCTACAGTCTCTCACAGCTCACATGTACCTACAGTCTACTCACAGCTCACAGTCCCTACAGTCTACTCCACAGGCTCACACGGACCTACCAGTCTACTCACAGCTCACACGGTCCCTACAGTTCTACTCACAGCCACATGTACCTACAGTTCTCCTCACAGCTCACAGTCAGCTACAGTCCTACTCACAGCTCACAGGTACCTACAGTCTATCACAGCTCACAGTCCCTAACAGTCTTCTCACAGCTCACAGGTACCTACAGTTACTCACAGCTCACAGGTCCCTACAGTTCTTCTCACAGCTCACAGGTACCTACCAGTCTACTCACAGCTCACAGGTACCTACAGTCTACTCACAGCTCACCGGTACCTACAGATCTACTCACAGCTCACAGGTCCCTACAGTCTACTCACAGCTCCACAGGTTACCTACAGTCTCTCACACTCACAGGCCCTTACAGGTCTACTCACAGCTCACAGGTCCCTACAGTCTACTCACGGCATCACAGGTACCTACCAGTCTACTCACAGCCTCACAGGTCCTACAGTAATACCACAGCTCACAGGTCCTACAGTTCTACTCACAGCTCACATGTAACTACAAGTCTACTACAGCTCACAGGTCCACAGTCCTAATACAACAGCTCACAGGTACCGTACAGTCTAATCACAGCTCACAGTCCCTACAGTACTACTCACAGCTCACAGCGTCCCTACAGTCTACTCACAGCTCACAGGTCCCTACAGTCTAACTCACAGCTCACATGTACCACAGTCTAACTCACAGCCACAAAGGTCCCTACGTCTACTCACAAGCTAGGTCCCTACAGTCACTCACAGCCTCACACGGTACCTACCAGTCTACTCACAGCTACAGGTCTCCTACAGTCTTCCACAGGCTCACAGCCGTCACCTAATGTCTTCTCACAGTCTCACAGGTCCTACTAGTCTACTCACAGCTCACATATGTACCTAACAGTCTACTCACAGCTCACAGGTCCCTACAGTTTACTCACAGGCTCACAGGTCCTACAGTCTTCTCACAGCTCAAGGTCCTACAGTCTTCTCACAGCTCCAGTCCTACAGTTCTACTCACAAGCTCACATGTACCTACATCTACCACAGCTCACAGGCCCTACAGTCACTCACAGCTTCACAGGTCCCTCACGTTCTACTCACAGCTCACAGGTCCCTACAGTCTACTCACAGCTTCACAGGTTCCACAGTACTCACAGCATCACATGTATCCTACCAGTCTACTCACAGCTCACACTGGTACCTTACAGTCTACTCACAGCTCACATGTACCTACAGATCTACTCACAGCTCACAGGCTTACCTACAGTCTACTCAGCTCAACAATGTTAACATACATACCTACCACAGCTCACAGTCCCTACAGTCTACTCACAGCTTCACAGTACTACAGTCTAACTCACAGCATCACAGGTCCTACAGTCTACTCACAGCTCACATGTACCTACAGTCACTCACAGCTTCACACGGTCCCTACAGCTCTACTCACAGCTCACAGGCTACCTACAGTCTACTCACAGCTCACAGTCCCTACAGTCTTCTCCACAGCCTCACAAGGTACCTACAGTTACTCACAGCTCACAGGTCCCTACAGTCTTCTCACACTACAGAGTACCTACAGTCTACTCACAGCTCACAGGTATCTTACAGTCTATCACAGCTCACAGTACAAGTCTACTCCAGCTCACAGGTCCCCTTACAGTCTACTCACAGCTCACAAGGTACCTACAGTCTTCTCACAGCTCAACAAGGTCCCTACAGTCTACTCACAGCTTTTCCCTACAGTCTACTTCACAGCTCACAGGTCCTTACGTCTACTCACAGCTCACACGGTAACCCTACAGTCCCTACTCACAGCTACAGGTCCTACAGTCTACTCACAGCTCACAGGTCCCCCCTACAGTCTACTCACAGCTCAAACGGTACTTACAGTCTACTCACAGCTCACAGGTCCCTACCAGAGTCTTCTCACAGCTCACAGCCCTACAGTCTTACTCACAGCTCACAGTCCTACAGTTTCTACTCACAGCTCACAGGTACCTACAGTCTAATTCACAGCTCACAGTCCCTACAGTCTACTCACCTCACAGGTCCCTACAGTCTCTCACAGCTCACAGGTTACCTACGTCTACTCACAGCTCACAGGTCCTACAGTCTACTCACAGCTTCAACAGGTCCCTACAGTCTACTCACAGCTCACAGTCCCTACAGTCTTCTCAGTCATAGGTCCCTTACATTTACTCACAGCCTCAACAGTCCTCACAGTCTATCAAGCTCACAGGTCCCTACAGTCTACTCAAGCTCACAGGTCCCTACAGTCTACTCACAGCTCACAGGTCCCTACAAGTCTACTCACAGCTCACAGGTACCTACAGTTACTCACAGCTACAGGTCCTACGTTTCTCCACAGCTCACAGGTACATACAGGATCTTACTCAGCTAAGGTACCTACAGTCTACTCAAGCTCACAGGTACCTTCCAGTCTTACTCAAGCTCACAGGTCCCTACAGTCATCTCACAGCTCACAGTTCCTACAGTCTACTCACAGCTCACAGTCCCTACATCTACTCACAGCTCACAGGTCCCTACATCCTACTCACAGCTCCACAGTCCCTACAGTCTACTCACAGCTCACCAGTACCTACAGTCTTCTCACAGCTCACAGGTCCCTACAGTCTACTCAGCAGCTCACAGGTCCCTACAGTCTACTCACAGCTCACAGTACCTACAGTCTTCTCACTAGCTCACAGGTTCCCTACGTCTTCTCACAGCTCCAAGGTACCTACAGTCTTACTCACAGCTCACAGGTAACCTACAGTCTACTTCCCACAGCTCACAGCGTCCCTACGTCTACTACAGCTCACATTGGTACCTACCTACTCATCAGCTCACCAGGCCTACGTCTTCTCACAGCTCACAGTTTCCCATACAGGTCTACATCCACAGCCTCACAGGTACCTACAGTCTTTCTCACAGCCTCCAGTACATACGTCTACTCACAGCTCACAGGTCCCTACGTCTTCTCACAGCTCACAGGTCCCTACAGTCTAATCACAGCTCACAGGTCCCTACAGTCTTCTCACAGCTCACAGCTACCTACAGTCTTCTCACCAGCTCACAGTCCCTCAGTCTACTACAGCATTCAAGGTACCTACCCTACTCAAGCTCACAGGTCCTACGTTTCTCACAGCTCACAGGTCCCTACAGTTCTACTCAACAGCTCACAGGTACACAGTCTTCTCACAGCTCACAGGTACCTACAGTCTCTCACAGCTACAGGTCCCTATGTCTTTTCTCACAGCCCACAGGTCCTACAGATCACTCATAGCTCACAGGTACCTACAGTCTTCTCACAGCATCACCAGCTCCCTACAGTCTACTCACACTCACAGGTCCTACAGTCTTCTCACAGCTCACAGGTACCTACAGTCTACTCACAGCTCACAGGTCCCTACAGTCTTCTCACAGCTCACAGTACCTTACAGTCTTCTCACAGCTCACAGGTCCCTACAGTACTCACTAGCTCACAGGTACTACAGTCTTTTTTTTTACTCACAGCTCCACAGGTCCTACAGTCTTATCACAGCTCAACAGGTCCTACAGTCTACTCACAGCTCACAGTACCTACAGTCTACTCACAGCTCACAGGCTAACCTACAGTTTCTACTCACAGCTCACAGGTCCCTACAGGTTAGTCACAAGCTCACAGGCCCTACAGTCTACTCATCAGCTCACAGGTACTACAGTCTTCTCACAGCTCACAGGTCCCTACAGTCTACTCACAGCTCACAGGTACCTACAGTCTACTCACAGCTCACAGGTACCTACAGGTCTACTCAAGCTCACATTACCTACAGAATCTATTCAACAGCTCAAGGTACCTACAGATGCTACTCACAGCTCTCACAGTACCTACAGTCTTTCATCACAGCCTCACAGTCCCTACAGTTTACTCACAGCTCACAGGTCCCACAGTCTACTCACAGCTCACAGGTCCCTACAGTCTTCTCACAGCTCACAGTCCCTACAGCTCTACTCACAGCTTTCACAGGTCCTACAGTTTCTCACATCACAGCGTCCCTACAGTCTACTCACAGCTCCAAGCTCCCTACAGTCTATTCACAGCTCAAGGTACCTACAGTCTTCTCACAGCTCACAGGTCTACTCTACGTCTACTCACAGCTCACAGTCCCTACAGTCTTCTCAGTCATAGGTCCCTTACATTTACTCACAGCCTCAACAGTCCTCACAGTCTATCAAGCTCACAGGTTCCCTAGCAGTCTTCTCACAGCTCAAGGTACCTACAGTCTACTCACAGCTCAACAGGGTACCTAAGTCTACTCACAGCTCACAGGTACCTACAGTCTACTCAACGCTCACAGTCCCTACAGTCTACTCACAGCTCCACAAGGGTACCTACATTCTCTCACAGCTCACAGGGCTTACCTACAGTTTCTACAGCTCAAGGTCCTACAGTTTACTCACAGCTCACAGTCCCTACAGTTACTCACAGCCTCACAGGTCCCTACAGTCTTTCTCACGCCACATGGTCCTTACAGTCTACTCACAGACTCACAGGACCTACAGTTTTCACAGCTCACAGGTCCCTACAGTCTACTCACAGTCACAGGTCCCTACAGTCTATCTATCAAGCTCACAGCCCTACAGTCTTCTTCACAGCTCACAGGTCCCTCAGTCTACTCACAGCTCACAGTACTACATCTTCTCACTGCTCACAAGCGTCCCTACAGTCTTACTCACAGCTCACAGGTCCCTACAGTCTACTCACAGCTCACAGGCTACCTACAGTTACTCACAAGCTCACAGGTCCCTACCAGTCTTCTCACAGCTTCACAGTCCCTACAGTCTTCTCACAGCTCACAGTCCCTACAGTCTACTCACAGCTCACATGTACCTACAGTCTACTCACGCTCCACAGGATCCCTACAGTCTACTCAACAGCCAAGTCCCTACAGTCTTCTCACAGCTCACAGGCCCTACAGTCTTTCTCACAGCTCACAGGTCCTACAGTTCTACTCACAGGTCACAGGTCCCTACGTCTTCTCAAGCTCACAGCGTCCCTACAGTCTATCACACATCACTAGGTACTACATGTCTACTCACAGCTCACAGGTCCCTACAGTCTACTCACCAAAGCACACAGGTACCTACGTCTTCTCACCAGTCTCAGCAGGTCCTACAGTCTACTCACAGCTCACGGTACCTACAGTCTACTCACAGCTTCACAGGGTCTCTACAGTCTTCTCAAAGGCTCACAGG
The DNA here is from genome assembly GCA_007210695.1 of Neogobius melanostomus. Taxonomy (NCBI): domain Eukaryota; kingdom Metazoa; phylum Chordata; class Actinopteri; order Gobiiformes; family Gobiidae; genus Neogobius; species Neogobius melanostomus. The sequence continues at coordinate 175,361 of VHKM01000550.1, forward strand.
TACTACAGTCTTCTCCACGCTCACAGGTCCCTACGTCTACTCACAGCTCACAGGTACCTACAGTCTACTCACAGCTCACAGGTCCTCACAGTCTTCTCCACAGCTCAGTCCTACAGTCTACTCACAGCTCACAGGTCCCTACATCTTCTCACAGCTCACAGGTACCTACAGTCTATCACAGCTCACAGGTACCCTACAGTCTACTCACAGCCTCACATCTTGTACCTACAGGTCTACTCACAGCTCACAGGTCCCTAACAGTCTACTCACAGCTCACAGTACCTTACGTTCTTCTCACAGCTCACAGTCCCCTCAGTCTAACTCCAGCTCCCACAGGTCGCCTACAGTCTACTCACAGCTACAGGTACCTACGAGTGCTTCTCAAACAGCTCAGCAGGCGGTCCGCGTACAGTTTACTCACAGCTCACAGGTCCCTATCAGTCTATCACAGCTCACAGTCCCTACAGTCTTCTCACAGCTCAACAGGTCCCTTACAGTCTAATCACAGCTCACAGGTACCTACAGTCTTCTCACAGCTCACAGCCCTACAGTCTCTCACAGCTCACAGGTCCCTACAGTCACTCACAGCTCACAGGTCCCTACAGTTCTTCTCACTAGCTCACAGGTCCCTACCAGTGCTACTCCACAAGCTCACAGCGTCCTACAGTCTACTCACAGCTAGGTACCTACAGTTCTACTCAGCTCACAGGTCCGTACAGTCTTTCACAGACTCACAGTCCTACAGTCTACTCACAGCTCACATGTAACTACAGTTACTCACAGACTCACGGTCCCTACAGTCTACTCACAGCTACAGGTCCTACAGTCTTCTTCACAGCTCACAGGTCCCTACAGTCTATCTCACAGCTCACAGGTCCCTACAGTCTACTCACAGCTCACATGATACTTACAGTCTTCTCACAGCTCACAGGGTCCCTACATTCTACTTCACAGCTTCACGGTACTACAGTCTTCTCAAGCTCCAGGTCCCTACAGATCTACTCACAGCCTCACATGTGACCTACAGTCTACTCACAGCTCACAGGTACTACAGTCTACTCACAGGCTCACAGGTCCCTTACAGTCTACTCACCAGCTTCACATGACCTACAGTCTAACTCACAGCTCAAGGTCCCCTAAGTCTACTCACAGCTCACAGGTCCTACAGTCTACTCACAAGCTCTTGTACCTACAGTCTATTCACAGCTCAATGTACCTACAGTCACTCACACACTCACAATGTTACCATACAGTCTACTCACAGCTCACAGGTACCTACATTCTACTCACAGCTCACATTGTACCTACAGTCTCTACTCACAGCTACACAATGTACTACAGTCTACTCAAGCTCACAGTCCCTACAGTCTCTACCACAGCTCACAGTACTACAGTACTACTCCACAGCTCCACAAGGTACCTACCAGGTCTACTCCAGCTCAACAGGTACCTACAGACTCTACTCCACAGACTCACAGCGTCCCTACAAGTCTTCTCACAGCTCACAGGTCCTACAGTCTACTCACAGCTCACAGGTCCCTACAGTCTTTCTTCTCAACAGCTCACAGGTACCTTACAGTCTACTCACAGGCTCACAGGTACTACAGTCTACTCAAGCTCACAGGTACCTACCAGTCTACTCACAGCCTCAAGGTCCCTAACAGTCTACTTCACAGGCTCACAGGTACCTACAGTCTACTCACAGCCACAGGTATCCTACCAGTCTATCTCACACTCACTAGGTCCCTACAGATTTACTCACAGCTCACAGGTTCCTACAGTCTACTCACAGCTCACAGTCCCTACAGTCTTCTTCACAGCTCACAGTCCTACAGTCTACTAAGCTCCACAGGTACCTACAGTCTTCTCACAGCTCACAGGTCCCTACAGTCTACTCACGCTCACAGGTCCCTTACAGTCTACTCACAGCCTCACAGGTCCCTGCCCCATACAGTCTTCTTCACAGTCACAGGTCCTACAGTCTACTCACAGCTCACAGGTACTACAGTCTTCTCACAGCTTCACAGTCCCTACAGTCTACTCACCAGGCTCACAGGTCCCCTACAGTCTACTCACAGCTCACAGGTACACAGTCTATCACCAGTCACAGGTCCCTACAGTCTCTCACAGCATCACAGGTCCCTACAGTTCTCTCACACTCACAGTCCCTACAGACTCTACGCTCACATCTCACATGTACCTCCAGTCTACTCACGCTCACAGGTCCCTACAGTCTACTCACAGCTCACAGTCCCTACAGTCTTCTCAAGCTCACAGGATCCCACAGTCTTCTCACAGCTTCACAGGGTCCTACAGTCCTAACTCACAGCTCCACAGGTCCCTACGTCTTCTCACAGCTCACACGGTCCCTACCAGTCTACTCACAGCAACAGGTACCTACAGTCTACTCACAGCTTCACAGGTCCACAGTCTACTCACAGCACACAGGTACCTACAGTTTCTGTCACAGCTCACATGGTCCCTACAGTCTACTCACAGCTCACAGGTACCTACAGTCTACTCACAGCTCACAGGTCCTACATCTTCTCACAGCTCACAGGTTACCTACAGTCTTCCTACATGCCTCACAGGTCCCTACAGTCTACTCACAGCTCACAGGTACCTACAGTCTTACTCACAGCTCACAGTCCCTACATTTCTCACAGCTCACAGGTCCCTACAGATCTACTCACGATCTCACAGGTCCCTACAGCTCTTCTCACAGCTCACAGGTACCTCAGTCTACTCTCACAGCTCACAGTGGTATCTACAGTCTACTCAAGCTCCATCTGTACCTTACATCTACTTCACAGCTCACAGTCCCTACCAGTCTACTCACAGCTTCACGTACCTACAGTCTTCTCACAGCTCACACGTCCCTACAGTCTATCACACAGCTACAGGTCCCTACAGTCTACTCATCAGCTCAAGGTTACCTACAGTCTTCTCACAGCTCCATACAGGTCCTACAGTTTACTCACAGCTCACAGCGTCCCTACCAGTCTACTACAGCTCACAGGTCCCAAGTCTTCCACAGCTCACAGCGTCCTACAGTCTACTCACAGCTCAAAGGTACCTACATCTTCTCACAGCTCACAGGTCCCTCAGATACTACTTCACAGCTCACAGGTCCTTACAGTCTACTCACAGCTCACAGGTTCCCTTACAGTTATTCTCCACCAGCTCAACAGCTCCCTACAGTCTACTCACGCTCAGCAGGTCCCTTTACAGATCTACTCACAGCTCACAGGTTACCTACAGTTCTACTCACAGCTCACAGGTCCCTAGCAGTCTATCTCACGTCACAGGTCCTACTAGGCTTACTCACAGCTCACATGTACTACAGTTCTACTCACAGCTTCACAGTCCCTAGCAGTCTACTCACAGTTCTCACAGGTCCCGTACAGTCTTCCTCACAGCTCACAGGCCCTACAGTCTTCTCACAGCTTCACAGGTCCCTATACAGTCTACTCACAGCTCACATGTACCTATACAGACTTCTCCACAGCTCAAGGTCCCTACAGTCTACTCACAGCTCACAGGTACCTACAGTTTCTCACAGCTCACAGCGTCACCTACAGTTCTACTCACAGCTCACATCTACCTACAGTCTACTCACAGCTCACAGGTACCTACAGTCTACTCACAGCTCAATGTCCCTACAGTCTACTCAACAGCTCACATGTACACAGTCTCTTCAAGCTCACAGTCCTACAGTCTCCTCACATTCAAGGTCCCTACAGCTCTACTCACAGCTCACATGTACCTACAGTGTCTACTCACAGCTCACATTACCTACGTCTACTCACAGCTCACATTGTACCTACAGTCTACTCACAGCTCACAGGTTAAGCCTTTACAGTCTACTCACAGTCACATGTACCTACTAAGTCTTACTCACAGCTTTCACATGTACCTACAGTCTACTTCACAGCTCACAGGTCCCCTACAGTCTACTCACAGCTCACAGGGTACCTACAGTCTACTTCACAGCTCACCGGTAACCTACAGTTACTCACAGCTCACAATGTACCACAGTACTCTACTTCACAGCTCACACGTCCCTTACAGTCTTCTCCAGCCACAGGCTACCTACAGTCTACTCACAGCTCACAGGTCCCTACAGTCTTCTCACACTCACAGGTCCCTACAGTCTACTCACAGCTCACAGTGTACCTTACAGTCTACTCACAGCTCACGGTACCTAAGTCTCTCACAGCTCCACAGGTCCCTACAGCTTAACTCACAGCTCACAGGTCCCTACAGTTCTACTCACAGCACAGGTACCTACAGTCTTCTCACAGCTCACAGGTTCCCTACATCTACTCACAGCTCACAGGTTCCCTATCAGTCTACTCACAGTCACAGGTACCCTACAGTCTATCACAGTTCACAGTCCCTACAGTCTATCACAGCTCACACGGTCCATACAGTCTACTCCAGCTCACAAGTACCTACAGTCTACCTCCACGCTCACATAGGTCCCTACAGTCTTCTCACAGTCACAGTCCTACAGTCTACTCACAGCTCACAGGTCCCCTACAGTCTACTCACCAGCTCACAGGTACCTTACAGTCTTTCTCACCAGTCACAGTACCTACAGTCTCCTCACAGCTCACAGGTCCCTACAGTCTACTCACAGCTTCACAGTCCCTACATCTACTCAGCTCACAGGTACCTACAGTCTTCTCACAGCTCACAGTCCCTACGTCTTACTAACAGCTCAACAGGGTTCCTACAGAGTCTACTCACAGACTCACAGGTACTACAGCTCTACTCACAGCTCACAGGTCCCCTACCATCTTCTCACATGCTTACCAGGTACCTACAGTCTTCTCACAGCTCAAGTACCTACCAGTCTACTCACAGCTTCACAGTCCCTACATCTAACTCACAGCTCACAGTACCTACAGTCTACTCACGCTCACAGGTTCCCTCAGTCTACATCACAGCTCACAGGTACCTTACCAGTCTACTCACAGCTCACAGGTCCCTTACAGTTTCTCACAGCCTCACAGGGTACCTACAGTCTACTCACAGCTCACAGGTCCCTTACAGTCTACTCACAGTCACAGGTCCCTACAGTCTACTCACAGCATCACAGGTCCCGTACGTCTACTCCATGCTCACACGGGTCCCTACAGTTTACTCACACTCACAGGTACCTTACAGTCTTCTCACAGCTCACAGTCCCTACAGTCTTCTCACAGCTCACAGGTAGCTACAGTCTTCTACAGCTCACAGGTTACCTACTCAGTCTACTCACAAGCTCACAGGTACCTACTGTCTGGACTCAGCTCACAGTACCTACTAGTCTACTCACAGCTCACCAGGTCCCTACAGTCTTCTCACAGCTCACACGGTTCCCTACAGTGCTACTCACACCTTCACAGGTCCCTACAAGTCTACTCACAGCTTCACAGGTCCCTACAGGCTACTCACAGCTCACATGTCCCTACAGTCTACTCACAGCTCAAGGACCTACAGTCTACTTCACAGCTTCACAGGTAACCTACAGTCTACTCACAGCTCCAGGTGACCTACAGTTCTTACTCACAGCTCACAGGCCTTACAGTAACACCACAGCTCACAGGTCCCTACAGTCTATCACAGCTCACAGTTCCTACGTCTTACTCACAGCTCACAGGTCCCTACAAGTCTACTCCAGCTCACATGTCCCTACAGTCTACTCAAGCTCACCGGTACCTTACAGTCTTCTCACAGCTCACAGGTTCTACAGTCTTACTCACAGCTCACACGTCCTCCCTACAGTCTACTCACAGCTCACAGGTACCTACAGTCTTCTCACAAGCTCACAGGTCCCTACAGTCTTCTCACAGCTCACAGGCTACCTACCGGATCTTACTCAAGCTCCAGGTACCTACAGTTCTACTCACAGCTCCAGGTCCCTACAGTCATTACTCACGCCTCACAGGTCCCTTCAGTCTACCACAGCTCACAGGTCCCTACAGTCTTACTCACAGCTCACAGGTACCTACAGTCTTCCACAGCCACAGGCTTCTAACAGATCTACTCACACTCACAGTACCTACCAGTCTACTCACAGCTCACAGTCCCTACAGTCTTCTCACAGCTCACAGAGTCCTACAGTCTACTCACAGATACAACAGTACCTACAGTCTTCTCACAGCTCACAGTCCCCAGTCTATCACAGCTCACAGGTCCCCTACAGTCTTTACTCACAGCTCACAGGTACCTACAAGTCTACTCACAGCTCACATGTACCTACAGTCTTCTCCACAGCTCACAGGTCCCTCAGTCTACTCACAGCTCACATGTACCTACAGTCTATCACAGCTCACAGGTCCCTACAGTCTACTCACAGCTTCACAGGTACCTACAGCTACTCACAGCTCACATGTACTTAACAGTCTACTCACAGCTCACCAGGCTACCTACAGTCTAATCACAGCTCACATGTACCCTTACAGTCTACTCACAGCTCACACGATCCCTTACAGTTCTATTCACAGCTCACAGGTAACCTACATGTCTACTCACAGCTCACAGAGTCCTACAGTCTACTCACAGCTCACAGTCCCTACAGTCTACTCACAGATCACATGGTACCTCAGTCTACTCTACAGCTCACAGGTACCTACAGTCTACTCAAGCTCACAGGTACCTTTACGTCTACTCACAGGCTCACAGGTATCCTACAGTCTACTCACAGCTCACATGTCCTACAGATTACTCACAGCTCACGGTACCTACAGTTACTCACAGCTCACAGCTACCTACAGTCTAATCAAGGCTCAATGTACCTACAGTCTACTCACGCTCACAGGTCCCTTACAGTCTTCTCACAGCTCAACAGGTCCTACAGTCTACTCACAGCTCACATGGTACTACAGTCTACCTCACGCTCACAGTATCCTACAGTCTACTCATCAGCTCACAGGTACACTAACAGTCTACTCACAGCTCACAGGTACCTACAGTTACTCACAGACTCACAGGTACCTACAAGTCTAATCACAGCTCAACATGTACCTACAGTCTACTCACAGACTCACAGGTACCTACAGTCTTACTCACAGCTCACAGGTACCCTCCATTACGTCTACTTCACAGCTCAACAGGTACCTACCAGTACTAAATCACAGCTCACAGGTCCCTCAGTCTACTCACAGCACACAGGTACCTTACTTAGTCTACTCACAGCCTCAGCAGTACCTAACAGTCTACTCAAGCTCACAGGTCCCTACAGCTCTAATTCACAGCTCACAGGTCCCTACAGTCACTCACAGCCACAGGTACCTTACAGTCTACTCACAGCTTCACAGTTCACCTACAGTCTACTCACAGCTTCACAGATCCCTACAGTCTACTTCACAGCTCACAGGGTCCTACAGTCTAACTCACAGCTCACCAGTCCCTACAGTCTACTCAAGCTCACAGGTGACCTACCAGTCTTCTTCACAGCTCACAGGTCCCTACAGATCCTTCTCACATTCACAGGTACTACAGTCTACTCACAGCTCAACATGTACTACAGTCTTCTCACAGCTCACAGGTACCTACAGTCACTCACAGCTCACAGGTACCTACAGTCTTACTCACAGCTCACAGTCCTACAGTCTACATCACAGCTCACAGGGTCCTTACAGTCTACTCACAGCTCACAGGGTCCCTACAGTCTACTCACAGCTTCACAGGTACCTACAGTCTTCTCACAGCTCACAACCGTCCCTACAGTCTTACTCACAGCTCACAGGTACCTACAGTCTACTCACAGCTCACAGGCTCCTACGTCTTCTCCACAGCTCACAGGTCCCTACAGTGTCTCACGCATTCACAGTTACTAAGTCTTCTCACAGCTCACAGGTCCCTACAGTCTACTCACGCTCACAGTCCCTACAGCCTACTCACAGACTAACAGGTACCTACGAGTTACTCACAGCTCACATTGTCACTACAGTCTTCTCACAGCTCACAGGTCCCTACAGTTTCTACTCACAGCCACAGGTACTACGGTCAGCTAATCACAGCTTCATCAGGTCCTCGTCTTTCTCACAGGCTCTCACAGGTCCCTACAGTTCTACTCACAGCTCACAGGTCCCCCTACAGTCTAATCACAGGCTCACAGGTCCCTACAGAATTCTAACTCACAGCTCACATGGGTTACCTACGTCTAATTCACAGCTCACAGTCCTACGAGTCTATCACACTCACAGGTACCTACAGTCTTCTCAACAGCTCACAGGTACTACGATTACTCACAGCTTCACATGTACTAACAGTCTACTCAAGCTCACAAGGTTACCTACAGTCTATCACGCTCACATTGATTAACCTCAGTCTACTCACAGCTCACAGGTACTTGGTCGCTACAGTCTTACTCAAGCTTCGACAGGTACCTACAGTTCTACTCAAGCTCACAGGTCCCTACAGTTACTCACAGCTCACAGGTCCTACAGTTCTACTCACAGCTTCACAGGTACCTACAGCTTACTCATCAGCTCCACAGGTACCTACAGTCTACTTCCACCGCTCAAGTACCTACAGTCTACTTCACAAGCTCACAGGTACCTACAGTCTACTCACAGCATCACAGCGTCCCTACAGTCTACTCACAGCTCACAGTACCTACAGTCTACTCACAGGCATCACAGGTACCTACAGTCTAATCACAGGCTCACGTGTACCTACGTCTACTCAAACAGCTCCAGGTTCCTCTTCAGTCTTTCTCACAGCTCACATCGGTCCCTACAGTCTACTCACAGCTCACAGGTACCTACAGTTCTACTCACAGCTCACAGGTCCTCCTACCAGTTACTCACAGCTCACAGGTACCTACAGTTACTCACAGCTCACAGGATACCTACAGTCTTAACACAGCTCACACTGTACCTACAGTCTACTCATAAGCTTCACAGGACCCATACAGTCTACTCACAGCTCACAGTGTACCTACAGTCTAACTCAACACCACAGGTTCACCTATCATTCTTCTCACAGCTCACAGGTCCCTACAGGTCTACTCACAGCTCACAGTCCTACAGGTCTACTCACAGCTCACAGGACCTACAGGTCTTCTCACAGCTCACAGCGCGTCCCTACAGTTCCTCACAGCTCACAGTACCCTACAGTCTACTCACAGCTCACAGCGTACCGTACAGTCTACTCACAGCTCACAGGTCCCTACAGTCTTCTCACAGCTCACAGGTACCTACAAGTCTACTCACAGGCTCAACAGGTACCTAACAGTCTTCTCACAGCTCACAGCGTACTACAGTTCTACTCAACAGCTCACAGGTCCCTCACAGTCTACTCACAGCTCACAGGTTACCTTACAGTCTTCTCACAGCTCCACAGGTCCCTACAGCTTACTCACAGCTCACAGGTTAACTACAGTCTTCTCACAGCTCACAGGTGTCCCTACAGTCTACTCACAAGGCTCACAGGTCTCCTACAGTCTACTCACAGGCTCACAGGGTCCCTACAGTCTACTCACAGCTCAACAGGTCCTACAGTTGCTCCAACTCACAGGCTCGCAGGTCATACCTCCTCACAGCTCAACGGTCTCCTACAGTCTTCTCACAAGCTCACAGTACCATACAGTTTCTACTCACAGGCTCACAGGTACATACAGTCATACTCACAGCTCACAGAGGGGGTTTTACCTACAGGTCTACTCACAGCTCATCAGTACTACAGTCTTCTCACAGCTCACATGGTACTCTACAGTCTTCTTCACAGCTCACAGGTACCTATCAGTCTACCTCCAGCTCACAGGTACCATACAGAGTTACTCACAGCTCACAGGTCCCTACAGTCTACTCAACAGCTCACACGGTTACCGTACAGTCTTCTCAAGATCACAGAGGTTACCTACAGTCTACTCACAGCCTCACAGGTACCGTAACAGTCTACTTCACAGCTGCACAAAGTACCTACAGTCTACTCAACAGCTTCACAGTCCCTACAGTCTACTCACAGCTACAGGTCCCTACGTCTACTTCACTCAGGTTCCCTTACAGTTACTCACAGCCTCACAGGTATCCTACAGTTCTTCTCACAGTTCACAGCGTCCCTACATGTCATACTCACAGCCACCAGGTCCTACAGTCTACTCACAGCTCAAGTAACTACAGTTCTACTCACAGCTCACATTTAGGTCCCTACAGTCTACTCACAGCTCACAAGGTCCCGTACAGCTCTACTCACAGCTTCACAGGTCCCTACAGTTCTACTCACAGCCTCACAGGTCCCCTACAGGTTTCTACAGCTCACAGGCTACCTACTCAGTCTCACTCACAGCTACAAGGTCCCTACAGTTCTACTCACAGCTCACAGGTACCTACAGTCTTCCCACAGCTTCAACAGGTACCTACAGTCTCTCACAGCTCACAAGGTCTCCTACAGTCTTCCTCAACAGCTCACAGATCCTACAGTCTACTCACAGCACAGGTCCCTACAGTCTTCTCACAGCTCACAGGTCCCTACAGTCTACTCACAGCTCACATGTACCTACAGTCTACTCACAGCTCAAGGTCCCTACAGTCTACTCACAGCACACAGGTCCTACAGTCTCTCACAGCTCACAGGTCCCTACAGTCTACTCACAGCTCACAGTACCTACAGTTCTACTCACGCTCACAGGTACCTACAGTCTACTCACAGCTCACATGTACTACAGTCTACTCACACTCACAGTCCTACGTCTACTCACAGCTCACAGTCCCTACAGTCTTCTCAGCTCACAGGTCCCTACAGTCTTCTCACAGCTCACAGGTCCTACAGTCTCTCACAGCCACAGGTCCCTACAGTCTTCTCACAGCTCACAGGTCCCTACAGTCTACTCACAGCTCACAGGTCCCTACAGTCTCTCACAGCTCACAGGTCCTACAGTCTACTCACAGCTCACAGGTCCTACAGTCTACTCACAGCTCACAGGTACCTACAGTCTACTCACAGCTCACAGGTCCTACAGTCTACTCACAGCTCACAGGTACCTACAGCTTCTATCACAGCTACAGTCTACCAGTGTCCACGCTCACAGGTCCTACGTCTTCACAGCTCACAGTCCCTACAGTCTACTCACAGCTCACAGGTCCTACAGTCTACTCACAGCACAGGTACCTACAGTCTCTCACAGCTCACAGGTCCCTACAGTCTACTCACAGTCTCACAGCTCCCTACAGTCTACTCACAGCTCACAGGTACCTACAGTCTACTCACAGCTCACAGGTCCTACAGTCTACTCCACAGCTCACAGGTCCCTACAGTCTACTCACAGCTCACAGGTCCTACAGTCTACTCACAGCTCACAGGTCCTACAGTCTACTCACAGCTCACAGTCCTACAGTCTACTCACAGCTCACAGGTCCCTCAGTTACTCCAGCTCACAGGTCCTACGTTCTCACAGCCACAGGTCCCTACAGTCTTCTCACAGCTCACAGGTCCCTACAGTCTACTCACAGCTCACAGGTCCTACAGTCTACTCACAGCTCACAGGTACCTACAGTCTTCTACAGCTCACAGGTCCCTACAGTCTACTCACAGCTCACAGGTCCCTACAGTCTTCTCACAGCTCACAGGTACCTACAGTCTTACTCACAGCTCACAGGTCCCTACGTCTTCTCACAGCTCACAGGTACCTACAGTCTACTCACAGCTCACAGGTCCCTACAGTCTACTCACAGCTCACAGGTCCCTACAGTCTTCTCACAGCTCACAGGTCACCTACTCAGTCTACTCACAGCTCACGGTCCCTACAGTCTTCTCACAGCCACAGGTCCCTACAGTCTTCTCACAGCTCACAGTCCCTACAGTCTACTCACAGCTCACAGGTCCCTACAGTCTACTCACAGCTCACAGGTCCTACAGTCTGCCCACTCACAGCTCACAGGTCCTACTCCTCACAGCCACAGGTACCTACAGTCTACTCACAGCTCACAGGTCCCTACAGTCTACTCACAGCTCACAGGTACCTACAGTCTACTCACAGCTCGCAGGTCCTACCTACTCACAGCTCACAGGTACCTACAGTCTACTCACAGCTCACAGGTCCCTACAGTCTACTCACAGCTCACAGGTACCTCGTCTCTCACCTCACAGGTCCCTCACTCACAGCTCACAGGTCCTACAGTCTTCACAGCTCACAGGTCCCTACAGTCTACTCACAGCTCACAGGTCCTACAGTCTACTCACAGCTCACGGTCCTACAGTCCTCACAGCTCCTCCCTCTTCTTTACAGCTCACAGGTACCCTTCCCCACAGTACCAGTCTGCCCACTCACAGCTCGCAGGTCACTACCTCCTCACAGCTCACAGGTACCTACCGGGTCAGATGGGGCTAGTCCTGTTTTTAGCGAGGGTTTAGTCAGACATGTAACTGGTAGATATAGGAGAATGCCGACACAACGAGGGTCTTTGTCTGAGGCCAGTGCTGTTAATGTGGCCGTGTGTCACAGTGCACGCTCTGGAGTCGGGCTAATTACAGTCGTTCATTAGATTTGATCAATGAGCTGAAGGTGGACACTGCTCCTCTGACGTGCTTTATGCACGGCTGAACCCAAAGCACAAGATCAGAGACAAAGTGTGGATGAGGAAATTATGCACAACAGTGGTAAAAAGTGTCATTTATTTCATGAGCTTGTTGACCTTCTCTCAAGTTTTGTAATGGTGAGCAACAGCCTGATAATCAGCTCAGCTTTAACATTAAAAGTGTGACAGTATTTGTGGTAATGTATGCGGCTGTAGGACGTCAGGCGTGAGGCAGGTCCAGAGCTTCCTCCTCTACCAAAGAGTGCCGCCTGTGGCATGTGCGTTTATTATGTGTGTTATGTTTAGTGGCCTTCATGTTTGGTGAGCGCCCTCTAAGCTGGACAAATGTCTGGTGGCACTGCTGGCACCACATCATCACACACATGAGCGTATCGGCAGGTGGTAAACCCCTGGTTTAGTGAGTATCATAGATGACTTTTGCTCCGTCTGTTTTGGCAGGTCTCCGGGCCCATCAGAAAGTGCACGCCACCGCCCGACCTCGGAGGGAGGGGCGGGTGTGCACTTGGGGGTGGCAGCGGGCGTGCATGTCGGAGCAGCGGGAGTGCATGTGAGCGGGGCGGCTGTGCACATGGGACACAACACACCTCCTCCCCTCCACACTCCGCAGCCCTGGTCCACCATATCCCCACCATGGTCCTGTAGGACAGTGCGGGGTTAGTCCCAGTTTATTCCAGGATTAGCCCTGGGTTAGTCCTGGTTTAGTCCTGGTTTAGTCCAGGATTAGCCCTGGTTTAGTCCAGGATTAGCTCTGGGTTAGTCCTGGTAATAACAATGGCCAAAAGTGACCATTCTTTTGGCAACAAAATTGAAATAATAAATAGAGCCAGGTTTAAATTTGTGGGATTGTATTGTGACTGTATTTGTGGTTACAAAGATCTGTTCATACCGTAGTTTTGAATAAACTATTCCTGTTTTTTTGAAGGTTTTATGCTCAACAAAACCGTTTGGGAATTAAACATTGGAAAAACTTTTTGGTTCCACAGACTGCACAAGCACTTCAGGAATTTTCTAAATCATGAGTTTTTTGATTGATTTGAAGACTTCATTAACACTGCAGCTGCAAAGCAGTTTTAGTTCTGGGGTTTGTTCAGCTTCACTCTTCAATGTGCGTTCGTATTGTAATGTATTTAAAGTAACAGCCCTGTTGCATGATGGGACTGTGGCTCTGATTAATGAACAGTTTTGCATGAAGAGCTTTATTATGTCACGTTTGCACATTTTAGCCCAATTTGAGTCAAAAAGACACTTTTTGAACAAAGCTGTAAATGTTTTTGAAGATTGTGTGAAGACGGTTATTGTTTGGTCGACTCGGCTGCGTTTGTAAATATCTACGTGTATGTAATATAAGGAGAAACTTTAATGGTTTACATGAACAAACCATGGAATAAAGTTGTATTAAAGCCTATAATAAAGACTTCACTCAATACAGTCTCGTCATTGTGAAAAGTGCTTCATGGTTACATAATATTAATAGAAAGCAACATAAAAATATATTAATTACAATAAAGAAATAGTGCATATAAAATACTTTCAGTGTCATATGCACAGGTAAAAAGAGCTGTTTTCAGCCTGGATTTGAACATTGTAAGAGTTGAGGCCTTTCTCACATCCTCATGAAGACTGTTCCAGATTTTAGCTTTAGCCTCACGATGTTTAGTCCTGACTCTGGGAACCACCAGGAGACCCCTCCCTGAAGTTCTCAGGACCGGAGGTGGTTCATACGGCTCTAACATGTCAGAGATGCACAGTATATCAAAAAGAGGAAGAGTGTGATTAAAAACCAGAGGTGCTCTTTGGAGCAGGGAAAGTTATTCAAAAATAGAGAAACCAAGGCACTCTCCAGTGAAGTTAAAAGGCCTTTACACACACACACGTACTCCGACATTTGAGGTCTAATTGTCGGAGTGGGGGCATTTCCATTTTTTATCAAACGTCCTGGCACACCGACATTTTTTTTCCCCTTTGTCGGAGTGGTGACACTTTACCTCTTGTGCAATGTCCTGCCATTCTGACACACAAGATGATTATTAAAAATACGTGGGCCTAGAATGACCTATATTTACGCTCACATCCACTCACACAAGACAGAAGATTTAGAAAATGAAGTGTGTCGTCACCCTAACCCTAACGCTCAAACTATTGTCGGAATGGAGGTATCAAAAAGTGTCGGATTGGGGGAACGTCGCCATGGACGGTTGTCGGAATGACAGGGTTTCGGTTTGGAGGGTTGTCGAAATAAGGGGTAGACGCCTACATTTAGTTGAAATTTTAGGTGAAAGACACACACTAAGTGACACAAAATCGTGGAGTGAAATGAAATTTATACATGATTTTGAACTTTTTTATGAATAAATCTGAAAAGTGGGATGTGCACAAGTATCTATGCCCCTGAGTTAATAGTTTGTGGAACTGCCTTTTGCTGCAATTACAGCTGCAAGTCTGTTGGGGTCTGTCTCTACCAGTCCTGCACATACTGAGACTGGGATTTTTGCCCATTCTTCTTTGCAAAACAGCTCAAGCTCAGTTAGATTAATGTGTGTCTTTCACGTAAATTTCAATATTATATATTGATGTATGTGGACCATAGCGTAGCAAAATGTGGAAAAGTTAAAGGGGGCGGATACTTTTTCAACCCATTGTACAGTGCCTTGCGAAAGTACAAATACACCTTGAACTTTTGCACATTTTGTTATGTTAACAACCCTAAATGTAAAGATTTTATTTTGAATTTTTTACTGAAAGTTCACACACAAGTAACAGACAACTGTGAGGTGAAAGCAAAATGATACATGATTCTGTTATTTTACAAAAAATAGAAAAGTGAAAAGTGGGGTGTGCATAAGTATTCATACAGCATTTTCTGAGTGCATTAAATTGCCTTTATAACATTCCTAATGCAGAATGTTCACACCTTGCCCTAACCATTAAATAGAGGCCACCTGTGTGTAATCTACTCTCAGTATAATTACAGCTGTTCTGTGAGGGCCTCAGAGCTATGGTCAGACTGTATTGGTCACTAAGCAACATCATGAAGGGCAAGGAGCACACCAGAGAGGTCAGGGATAAAGCTGTGGAGAAGTTTAAAGCAGCGTTAAGTTTTACAAAGATTTCCCAAGATTTGAACATCTCATAGAGCACTGTTCAATCCATCATTCAGAAATGGAAAGAGTATAGCACCACTGCAAACTTACCAAGACACAGGCGTCCAACTAAACTAACAGACCGAACAAAGAGAGCACTGGTCAGAAATGTAACCAAGTGCCCTAAGATAACTCTGGAGGAGCTGTGACGTACTGCTGCTGAGCTGGGGGAATCTGTACATGGGACAACTATAAGTCGTACTCTACACAAATCTGGCCTTCATGGACGAGTGGCAAGAAGAAAGCCATTATTGAAAGAAGGCCATAAGAAATCCCGTTTGAAGTTTGCTAGAAGTCATATGGAGGACACAGCTACCATGTGGAAGAAGGTGCTTTGGTCAGATGAGACAAAAATTGAACTTTTTGGCCAAATGCAAAACGTTATGTATGGAGCAAACCTAACACTGCTCATCGTCCTGAGTGCACCATCCCCAGTGTCAAATATGGTGGGGGGAGCATCATGCTATGGGGCTGCTTTTCCTCAGCGGGGACTGGGAAGATTGTAAGAATAGTTGGGAAGATGGATGGAGCCAAATACAGAGACATTTTGGAGGAAAACCTGCTGGAGTCAGCAAGAGAATTGAGGCTGGGGCGGAGATTCACCTTCCAGCAGGACAATGACCCTAAACACAAAGCTAAATCTACAATGGAATGGTTTAAAAACAAACATATTAATGTGTTAGAATGGCCCAGTCAAAGTCCTGACCTAAATCCTATTGAAAATCTGTGGAAAGACCTGAAAACTGCTGTTCACAAACGCTCTCCTTCTAATTTGACAGAGCTTGAGTTGTTTTGTAAAGAGGAATGGGCTAAAATGTCAGTCTCTACATGTGCAAACCTTGTACAGTCATACCCCAGAAGACTTGCTGCTGTTATTGCAGCAAAAGGGGGTTCCCAAAGTATTAATTCATGCTGTATGAATACTTGTGCACGCCCGACTTTTCACTTTTCTATTTTTTGAAAAATAACAGAATCATGTATCATTTTGCTTTCACTTCACAGTTGTCTGTTACTATAAGGCGCATTGAGTTTCCTTGTGTATGAAATGTGCGGTATAAATAAAGTTGCCTTGCCTTGCCTTACTTGTCTGTTACTTGTGTGTGAACTTTCAGTAAAAAATCAAAATAAAATCTTTAGGTTTATGGTTGTAAACATGACAAAATGTGCAAAAGTTCAAGGTGTATTAGTACTTTCGAGAGGCACTGTATTTAATGGCATGTCTAAATGGACAAACATAGCCCCAACAAGTTTCAAAAGGCCTTCATCAGAGGATGAAGAGACTTAAAACAACACCAATAGGGTTCCTCCTGTAACAGGAGCAGGTAGGAAGTGACCTATGCATGCACAGGTTGAATCCGAACTCCTCCAATAATAGCTCGTATCCCCGTGTCACGTGACACCGTCAACTGTTAGATCCCTGTGCAGTTAGGAACTTGAGCTTAAGCTGCGTTTGCACAATCCGACCGACCTTACCCACAGCGGAAAACACAGGGAAGTGACATCACCAACAGCTGTTTCATAAAAAACTACATGTTGTGGGTGGTACCTCGGGGTGTCGCTGCTCACCCACCGGAACTGTGTTAAATGGGAAGTTTGGCATTCCCCCACGAGGTTCCAGTTTCCGTGGGAGGCCAGGGCGTTTGCTGGGCCCACGCCATGATCATTTGTGATTCATTGTTTGGTGAGTGTTTTGGATTGTTTATTATGCATTCAGGTACGGTACGCAGCAGTGTATCGGTTTTAATTGTGTTTTTATGATAGGACTGTACATGCACGAGGGTTTTAGCCGTGCTGATGACCTCTGCTGTTGAATTGGAACTGTGTGTGGGATTCGACGCACAGGTACAGCCATTTTAACTGTTTTAAAATGTAAGTTGATTAAAGTAGGCTATTTTGTAATTGTGATTTGTATTTTTTGTTTTTACAGTGACATTGTCTCCTGCTGTCCTTGTAGTTTTTGTTTCTTTTTAGTTAGTCCGTCCCGCATTCATTGCCTATGCTTGGGAGTTCACTCTGTAAGGGCAGACTAACTAGTTTTCTTATATTTTTAATATTGCTCTTTGTTATTTTGTCTCGGGTCACTTCCCTCAAAAAACCTGCCTACTGCAGAGTCAGACTTATTAGTTGATCCAATCGTGTGTGGTGTTGTGTTTACGTTGCAGTGTTTTGCTGTGCGCTTGCGGTGCCTTTCAATATATTGCACGTTGTTGGGTTTGCGGGGTTGCCTGTTTTACACATGTTTATAGTTAATTTGGACCATAAACTCTTTGTTGGTCAGTACGGTAACATGGGCTGTTGACCCCTTATTTAATAGTGTAAGAATAAACAAGGTAAAATTTTCTTCTGACTCTGCTCGTTCATATCTCGGCATAGTAACATTTGGCGTTGTTGACAACTTTGGGATGTGAATATTTAAGTTTTGTATTAAGTTCAAGAACAGCAGGGGCAGTGGGAGAAGAGTACGCGCTGGGGACTGGTTTGGCTTTGGAAGTTGCGCAGCCATGGATGAGGCAGAGAAGCAAGCCATGTCACAGCGCATTAAAGAACTGGAAACTCAGCTTTCAGCACTAAGAGCTGCTAGCCCGATCTCTGAAACGCCATCTTCCTCTGCTGGAGCTACAGGCGGGGTACCTGGTCAGCAGGCACAAGCCCCGTCATATACTGTATGTGCAGCAGAACAGGAAGTTTTCAGAGAAGGTGGACAATAATGACTCATGGACTCTGGATGAGTGGATTGAACAGATGAGACAGTTTGCACAAATAAGAGGAACTATGAAAAAGGAGCGAGCGCAAATAATCTATGACCACCTAGAGGGCGCTGCGCGCACAGAGATAAAGTTTCTGCCCGCATCACAAAGGGAATGTATGGAATCCATCTTCAAGGTTTTGAAAGAGGTTTATGGTTGTACACATTCTCATATTGTTTTACAGCGCAGGTTTTACAACCGTAGACAACTAGGGTGAGTCATTGATTGATTTTTCTCATTCGCTGATGGATTTAATGGATTCGATCACTAAGACTGATGTTCAAGCTGCTTCTATAGCTGCCTCTAAAGACTTGCGTGACCAATTTTGTGATGGGCTTCGGGACCAAGCTTTAAAAACTCGATTGAGAGACCTGGAAGATTTTGCTGGGGTCAGTGTCCCTTGTGTAATGGAGAAAGAAAGAATTCCTAAAGTTTGTCATGTAATCTAATTTTTCTATACAAATGAAAAATGATAGCATACAGCAACAATCCGTATGTAAATCTTTATTATTGTGAAATTTGACCCCTGTGTCCTACTGTATGGAACTTATGCAGTACTACACCGTGTAACAATATCTCAACTCAGGATGAAAATTAAAGACAACTGACTGACAGTGGCATTTTTATGTCCTCGTAATCTTTGCTCAAGAAGATAACAGTTAAAACACGGAACCAGAGACACACGTTTATGTGATATAACCAGTGAGTCAGTGTTTAAGCTGCTCAAGAGGTAAGCATGCTACCAGTCAGCATTTAGCTTTAACAGCTCAGCTCTGACCTCTCCAAGGGAAAGCCCTGAACCACAGACATCTAGCCTTGGATACAACATGTGACAGAGGTCAGAGCTGAGCTGTTACTGTAGTATTTCCTCAGTGTTCATACAGTAGATGTGAGCCACACGTGTTGAAGCCATTGACAGTTGGTTGACAGTTGCTAACTGGTAGTATGCTAACGTCTTGAGCAGCTTAAACACTGACTCAGACTGAGACTCTATTGACATGACAAACTGTTAAAAAAACAGAGAAAGGTTTTCTGTTTCCTCTTTGATGAGTTAATTTAGTCTGAGGAGTGAAGCAGATCTTTAGTAAATCCTGCTGTAGCTCGACAGACAGCGCTGCAACGTCTGTGCCACATTCGCTGGTTATGTCACATAAACATGTGCTCTCTGGTTCTGTGTTTTAAGTCTTATCTTCTTGAGCAATGATTACGAGTACATAAAAATACCACTGTCAATCAGTTGTCTTTCATTTTCATCCTGAGTTGAGATCTTGTTACATGTTGTAGTACTGCATAATTCTACTTTGGTGCTCAAAATGGCCGCAGGAACATGTATTGATTCTACAGGGTAAATAAAACAGAGGTACACTAATGTACTTGAAACGAATATTGGAAGTTGAACAAGGACCTAGTAAAGTACACTTATCATATTACAAAATATAAATGGATAGTTATATATTACAACACGCACAATTTGTCTGTACATCCAATGTTCACATTAGTATTATAATTTGCCTATTTGCATCGTTATTTCCTTCTATTACAGTATCACTACAAATTTAGTAACTAATCTGAGATTTCAAATAAATTAAAGCCGCAAGCGGCATCGAACGGCCCTCGCGGGCCGTGCCTCCTTTAGCGCCTTTGTAACAGTACCGAGGGCGCTAACGTGGCCACACTACATTTTATTGCCCTGATGTGCCATTAATCTTTGACAGTAAACATCAAAAGTACATTTTTAGCCTCTCCATGTGAATAATGGCTCCAACCTGCAGAGGGCGCTAGCGCGCCCCAAATCTTTTTTATTTCACAAGCAACATCGGACGGCCCTGACAGGCCGTACTTCCGTGACCACTGTCCACAAGCTCCTTACAGACGGCGCTAACGCGCTGTAATTGTGTATAATGTGAGATTTATGTGTCAGTCCCATTAGGATAACATGGGGTGCCTCGGTCGTCTCCATGGCAACACCGTACAATATACGGTATGGGTCTCATTGGCTTTTTGATCGGGATGCCATCAACTATTTTTCTGCCGAATTTTATAAATTTCCGAGAAACTAATTTTTTCCCCATAATGCATTTTTTGTTCTTAGCCTAGAGGGGGCGCTATCGCGCCCAATGTCACTTGTTCACATTTGTTGTGTCCGGGGGTTAAAGGTGAATAAAATGTATATTTCCGATTTTTAATCGGAGTTCGTTTGTGCGAATGGGAGCAATTTGTTGTTTACGATAAATTGCAAAATTCTTCGTAAAGATTGCGGCTTTGCCGCACACAAACCGTAAAACTTAGCAAAAAATTGGATAACTTTTGATGCCCACATCTGTAGATGAGCTGGAGCGATTTGGAGCTCATTTGGTGAAACGCCCTAGGAGGAGTTCGTTCAAATGCGACGTCAGCGAAAACGCTGACTCGGCATTTTCCAGAATTCCTGTCAAAATGGCGGACTTCCGGTGTGTCAGGGGGCGTGGCCACAATAATATTTTTGTTTGTCCTCACATGATGAATGTCTGTACCGAATCCCGTGGCTCTACGACAAAGTTGACGTTGGCCCCTCCTCCATAGGCGCAATGTATTTTCACTTTTGTAGGTGGCGCTGTCGCGCCATTTTTTATTTCCCCAATACGAAACACATATTTTCATAAATTTTTCACCAGACCTGAATTTTGGGCAAAGTTTGGTGAGTTTTCGACTATGTTCAGGGGGTCAAATTTCTGCTCAAAGAGCAGAAGAAAGAAAGAAAGAAAGAAAGAAGAATTAAAGCCGCAAGCGGCATCGAACGGCCCTCGCGGGCCGTGCCTCCTTTAGTGCCTCCATTGCCGCGCCAAAACCCTACCGAGAGCACTAGCACAGCCACACTACATTTTATTGCCCTGATGTGCCATAAATCTTTGTCAGTAAACATCAAAACTACATTTTTAGCCTCTCCATGTGAATAGTGGCTCCAACCTGCAGAGGGCGCTAGCGCGCCCAAAATCTTTTTTATTTCACAAGCAGCATCAGACGGCCCTGACGGGCCGTACTTCCATGACTACTGTCCAGAAGCTCCTTACAGAGGGCGCTAACGTGCTGTAATTGTGTATAATATGAGATTTATGTGTCCGTCCCATTAGGATAACATGGGGGCCTCGGTCGTCTCCATGGCAACACCGTACAAAATACGTATGTCGGTATGGGTCTCATTGGCTTTTTTGACTGGGATGCCATCAACTATTTTTGTGCCGAATTTTATCCACTTCCGAGAAACTAATTTGTTTCCCATAATGCATTTCTTGTTCTCAGCCTAGAGGGGGCGCTGTCGCGCCCAATGTCACTTTTTTCACATTTGTTGTGTCCGGGGTGAAAGGTCAATAAAATGTATATTTCCGATTTTTAATCGGAGTTTGTTAGTGCGAATGGGAGCATTTTGTTGTTTACGATAAGTCGCAAAAATCTTCGTACAGATTGCGGCTTCGCCGCAAATAAACCATAAGACTTAGCCAAAAAATTTGGATAACTTTTGATGCCCCACATCTCGAGATGAGCTGGAGCGATTTGGAGCTCATTTGGTCAAACGCCCTAGGAGGAGTTCGTTCAAATGTGACGTCAGCGAAAACGCATTTTCCCACCTTCCTGTCAAAATGGCTGACTTCCGGTTTGTCAGGGGGCGTGGCCACAATAATATTTTTGTTTGTCGTCACATGACGAATGTCTGTACCGAATCCCGTCGCTCTACGACAAAGTTGACGTTGGCCCTCCTCCATAGGCGCAATGTATTTTCACTTTTGTAGGTGGCGCTGTCGCGCCATTTTTTATTTCCCCAATACGAAACACACATTTTAATTAATTTTTCCCCGGACCTGAATTTTGGGCAAAGTTTGGTGATTTTTCAAATATGTTCAGGGGGTCAAATTTCTGCTCAAAGAGCAGAAGAAGAAAGAAGAAGAATAAATAAAGAAAAATAATAATATTTTTTGCAAAAACAATATCGTCGCTTTCGCGACGACAACATATTATACATTTTTGGAAAGCTCTCAACGACCCCCACGCAGCCGTGGGGCTCGGAAGTTCCTTATGACAGTTGGCCATATACCCCATTCATTTTCATGCAATTATAAGTATACAGGGCCCACACCAGAGGTGTGGGCAGTCACTGTTTTACACGGTGAGTTTACGGTTGACAGGGGGACAGCGCTTCGCGCTGTTTTCGTGCGCTCCGCGCACTGCGTTGCGATTACAATAGGCCCTTGCGACGGCAGGCTGCTCGGGCCTAATTAAAGCCGCAAGCGGCATCGAACGGCCCTTGCGGGCCGTGCATCCTTTAGCGCCTTTGTAACAGTACCAAGGGCGCTAACGTGCCTACTACATTTTATTGCCCTGATGTGCCATAAATCTTTCTCAGTAAACATCCAAACTACATTTTTAGCCTCTCCATGTGAATAATGGCTCCAACCTGCAGAGGGCGCTAGCGCGCCCAAAATCTTTTTTATTTCACAAGCAGCATCAGATGGCCCTAACGGGCCGTACTTCAATGACTACTGTCCAGAAGCTCCTTACAGAGGGCGCTAACGCGCTGTAATTGTGTATAATGTGAGATTTATGTGTCAGTCCCATTAGAATACATGGGGGGCCCTGGGCGTCACCATGGAAACACCGTACAAAATACAATTTTGTTCAGGGGGTCAAATACAATACAGTCCCATTGGCTTTTTTGATCGGGATGCCATCAACTATTTTTGTGCCGAATTTCATCCATTTCCGAGAAACTAATTTTTTTCTCATAATGCCTTTTTTCTTCTGCACCTGGAGGGGGCGCTATCGCGCCCAATGTCACATTTTGACATTTGTTTTGTCCGGGGGTGAAAGGTCAATGAAATGTATATTTCCAATTTTTAATCGGAGTTTGTTTGTGCGAATGGGAGCAATTTGTTGTTTACGATAAGTCGCAAATTCTTCGTAAAGATTGCGGCTTCGCCGCAAACAAACCGTAAAACTTAGCAAAAAATTTGGATAACTTTTGATGCCCCACATCTATAGATGAGCTGGAGCGATTTGGAGCTCATTTGGTGAAACGCCCTAGGAGGAGTTCGTTAAAATGCGACGTCAGCGAAAACGCTGACTCAGCATTTTACCACCTTCCTGTCAAAATGGCGGACTTCCGGTTTGTCAGGGGGCGTGGCCACAATAATATTTTTTTTTGTCGTCACATGACGAATGTCTGTACCGAATCCCGTCGCTCTACGACAAAGTTGATGTTGGCCCTCCTCCATAGGCGCAATGTATTTTCACTTTTGTAGGTGGCGCTGTCGCGCCATTTTTTATTTCCCCAATACGAAACACACATTTAAATTAATTTTTCACCGGACCTGAATTTTGGGCAAAGTTTGGTGAGTTTTCAACTATGTTCAGGGGGTCAAATTCCTGCTCAAAGAGCAGAAGAAAGAAAGAAAGAAAGAAAGAAAGAAAGAAAGAAAGAATAAAGAAGAATAAATAATATTTCTTGGAAAACAATATCGTCGCTTTCGCGACGACAACATATTATACATTTTTGGAAAGCTCTCAACCACCCGCACGCAGCCGTGGGGGCCCGAGGTGGATGACGAGCGCGAAGTTGGCCATATACCCCCATTCATTTTCATGCAATAATAAGTATACAGGGCCCACACCAGAGGTGTGGGCAGTCACTGTTTTACACGGTGAGTTTACGGTTGACATGGGGACAGCGCTTCGCGCTGTTTTCGTGCGCTCCGCGCACCTAGGTACAGTGCGCTCCGCGCACTGCGTTGCGATTACAATAGGCCCTTGCGACGGCAGGCCGCTCGGGCCTAATAATAATATTTCTTGCAAAAACAATATAGTCGCTTTCGCGACGACAACATATTATACATTTTTGGAAAGCTCTCAACCACCCCCACACAGCCGTGGGGCTCGGAGGTTGATGACGAGCGCTTCGCGCTCGTCATCAACCTCCGTATGACAGTTGGCCATATACCCCATTCATTTTGCTGCAATAGGCCCTTGCGACGGCAGGCCGCTCGGGCCTAATGATATATGGTGGCTTTTGAAGTACTTTGCACACATACTGTGTACTTTTCATGTTATAGTGAGGAAAAAATCTTACCATCCGCTCCCAAAACTGCCGCTATTTCTTCCATCCAATCCAATCCAACTTTATTTATAAAGCGCTTTAAAAACAACATAGTCGACCAAAGTGCTTTACACAAAACATAATATAATTACATGAGTAAAGATAAAACAGAGTACAGTAAAAGTCAACTCTCCAGGGGGTCAAATGCCAAACGGAAAAAATATGTTTTCAGGAGAGTAAATAAGTCAGTCTGATATTCAAAGGCAGCTCATTCCAAAGTTTAGGGCCAGCCACCGAAAAGGCACGATCACCTCTCAGCTTTTTCTTAGTCTTAGGAACCACCAGTAGAGCCTGATCTGCTGACCTCAGTAAGCGGGAGGGGACATAGGGAACAAGGAGGTCACACAGGTACTGGGGGGCCAGGCCATGCAGACATTTAAAAACAAATAAAAGAACTTTAAAGTCAATGCGGAAGTGCACAGGGAGCCAATGAAGGGATCGGAGAATGGGAGTTATATGATGAAATTTCTGTGATCCAGTTAAAAGGCGAGCAGCGGCGTTCTGAACTATTTTCAGCCTTGCCAGTGAGGTTTTACTAAGTCCTGAATAGAGAGCATTGCAATAATTCAGACGGGTGGTGACAAAAGCATGGATTAAATCTCAAAGATGTGACGAGATAAAAAAGCCTTTACTTTGGCAAGTTGCCTCAAATGATAAAAGCTGGACTTCACGATGGCACTTATTTGGACGTCCAATTTAAAAAATTGGTCCATCTTTACACCTAAATTAGTCATGACAGGACTGACAGCTTGGGATAAGGAGCCCAGCTCAGCTGTGACCACACCAGACGAGTCATTAGGAGCAAACAGCACCATCTCAGTTTTACTCTCATTGAAATGCAAAAAATTGAAGGCCATCCACAGTTTCACTTCTGCGAGGCATTCAACAAGGGACTTGGACTGCTTCAAATAAATCTGGCAGTCGTCTGCATAAAATGGAACATTACATTGTGTTTACGCAAAGTAGCTCCAAGGGGCAACAAGTACAAAGAAAACAGTAAAGGTCCAAGGACTGACCCTTGTGGTACTCCACAAGTGAGAGGGGCAGTAGTGGACACCGCATTCCCAACTTGGACGGAAAAGTTTCTGTTTGTCAGATATGATCTGAGCTAAGCTAAGGTCAGACCTATTATTTCCACACAGGTCTCTAGCCGGGACAACAAAATCTGATGGTCAACTGTATCAAAGGCTGCTGTTAGGTCCAACAGCAGCAGTGCAACAGTGTGACCAGAGTCCGAAGTTAAAAAAACATCATTAAAACCCTCAACAGAGCGGTCTCGGTACTGTGGCCAGTTTTGAAACCTGACTGAAAAACTTCATAAATGCCGTTTTTGTTTATAAAATGAGCTCAGCTACAGGTATACTTTTGTGAATTTTTCCATATGCATTTCCTCAAATGGATATCCTGGTTTTGTAAAAACTCTTCTGTTGCCCTGTGCATTGTTTTTCTGCAAATTAATCATTGACAACAACAAAAAATCTTTTTAGTAAATATTAAACCCATATCCATATCTATTATAATTCCCATTATAATACTTGTTTACTAGGTATAATATATCCTCCTCTTTGAGATATGTGACCCGCCCTGGTTTCCAGGGACACAAGTCGGCAGCCCGTGTCTCGAGAAAACGGAAACAGTTTTTTTGGGGAGAAATTGGGGATTTTCACTTTTTTGCAGAATCGTTCAGTTGAAGTCACAAAGAAGCCTCTCCATGTTTAAGCTAGCAGTATTAGTATATTTAAAACATTTTAGGTTCAAACTAGTTTGAGGTTGGTTTCAGAGCGTGCAGTGGGGCGTGACTTTGTCTGTGTGTATTTACATACTGAGTAACACCGCGGAGGAGGAGGCACCGCTGCTTTGATTTGTGTTGTTGACACATGCTTTAGCAAACAAATGCCACGCAAAAAAGGCAGTTTTATACATACGCCTATTGTCGATCCGTTTTCAGGTTGAAAAGTCTTGTTTTGTCAGAGAAATAGCGCACGCCGTGGGGGCGTGTGCGGTTTCATGACTAACGCTTCCCCTGTGTCTCACGGAGGCCGCTGCTACTTACGCTGGAAATGGATTTACCACGAGTTTGCTGAGCAGAAAGCATGCAAAGGTTACTTCAGACTGGTGAGTGAAAGTTGTTTTTTTTATCGCTGGTGGCTTCTGTGCCAATTGTTTTTGATGAGGCTATTGTGTTGTTGTAAGCTAACGTGGTGTGTTAGCATGGGATACAGTCATGTAGTCACGAGAATTAACCTGCTATTTACACAAAATCAAGATCTCTACAAACTTAAACTACTCCATAAATGTAGTCAGTGCATCCCTAGCTTTCAGCCACTTCTTATTTGAGAGAGATCCGCTTCATATGTTCGGTTTTACCCCGGCTCACATTAAATCCGGTTAAGGTCCGGTACAGCGTCCGCAATCTTAGAAGTCATTAAACCAATGTTGCACACTCACACTGCTCCGCGAAGTCCAGGTCCGGCTACCGAGGCCATCCGGCAGCCTTCCGGCGGCAACGGAAAGAATCCGCAAGAAGTCTATTTTTGCCGTAGACCGGAGCCCCAACGGATCAAGCTGACAGAAAACACGAGCCAAACAGGAAGTCAGGTCTCGTGAGAAAAGTAGATCCGGTGTATTTCAAAATAAAATCTGTCCGCTCACTACTTATTTGGTCTTGTTTACCACCTGTACAAGTCGGAAATGTAAACATTTCTCCATTACCAGTGACACAGGGGCACTAGTGTGTTTTAAAGCATCCACTTCACTGGGGAGAGTCGTTGTACTGGCAAATACGGCGTGCACGGTCGGGTCGCGCTATGTGGAACGACGGCTATTGTATGTTTGTGTAGCACTACTGTATGTTCATCGTCGGGACACCGATGGAGTTTGGGGGGTAGATGTGGCATTATCAGTTTTTTCGAACTGTCAAATAACGTTATTAAATGTATTTATTTTAAACATTGAAACGGTCAGCAGATGGCGCCACCGCTCAAATACAGGTAGTACAAAAGCCACCCTGGTTCACCCACGCTTCCTCTGCCTCCTCACTGGCGTCTTCCAGCTGGTTGGGCTGTGCCAGGCTGTGCGTGGTGTTCTACGGATCCAGCGTTGCGGATGGTTGAGAGCGCGCCACTCCATGGCGTCCCTTTGCTCGCTCGATGTTTTGGAGAAATGGGAGAAAGAGGAGTTACCCATTCATTTACATGTCTTCCAAAAATAGACAGTAAGAGCCTTTTTTTCTTTTTTAATCTGGAAGAAATACTGCTTGTCATCTCCCATCTAACTTTATTCAAAAATCAAGAAGGAAAATTGTATTCTACTTAAAGGCACTATACCTGTTTTTATTTTCTATTAATGGAACCAATTGTTAAAGTGCGATGTTTTGCCACTGTTATTTTATGGGCACTACTTTATTCAGCACAGGGTTACGCGCAGTGTCGGTGTCGCTGATCAGTTCAGTACGAGCACCGGGGCAGTGTGGCTACTACGCTAAAACATAAAACATGTTCCCGTGTCATTATTGCCTGGCGACTAAGGTGGATCTTCCGAAAGGATGTCCGACACAGAATCCGGAGGACACGGTTAATCTCCTGTTAATAATAGGGGACCCGCTGCAGAGGTGCCAACACCAAATTTGTTTTATCCTCCTTTAGTATACTGTAAATTCATACATTACACTGTGCATCTAATTATAAAGCATCTGTATCAATTTTATGAACTTGAAGACTAGTTTTCTAGCATTTTTGTGAAAGTGACCCAGAAAAGTGACCCTGCAAGTTGTGAAATGCGCTTATATAAACTCATCCCTGTGAAGAATGGGGATGTTACAAATGTGTAAGGGAAGTTATTTGCGAATGCGTTTGGACCACAACTAACATTTTAATTTAGTGGCTTCCTCTTTCATTGCTTGTAATACAAAATCAGATGTAGGGCCTTTAAAGAAGATCTTTATTTATTTATATAGCGCCTTTCACAGACATGGTCACAAAGCGCTTTACATGAGAGCATTTTACATTCACTCCATACTCAGTGGTGGTAAACTACGTTAGTAGCTTCAGTTTCCCCTGGGGGAGACTGACAGAAGCGCTGTCGTGACTGCACACATCTGCGCCAACAGTCCCTCTGACACACCATGCATTCACACATCATTCATCCTGGCCTATTGTACATGTTTTTTGGTGGGTTTTAAAGGGACTAGATGCAAGTTGTCATTTTTATACTCACTACTGCCACCTCAGGTCTTACGCTTGACTGCAATTTCAATATTAAACTTATGCATGACGGCAATTCGGACCCGAATTAACACCTTTTTCAGGTCTGGGCTCATTCTACACATTAGGACATGGCTGGAACATGTAGGGGAGGAAATAATTTTAACATTTTTAAACTCTGTCTAGTCCCTTTAAGTAATAGTATAAAATTATCCCCTAAACTCTTTCCAAAAGTCGCTGATTTACTTCAAGCTTAGAGTTTGATCAGTATTATTTTATGTTCTGTGAAAAGTTTGAGACCGACTTTTGCAATAGACACCCTTCAGACTGTCCGCAAACACTGACAATACAGAGCACACAGACCTTTGAACCGGAGTTTCCCGGATTTGCTCCGGAAACCGACGCCCAGGAGCAAACGTGAGTCACACATTTCATTATGATCCTGTCATGGAAGGACTCAAGTAGTTTACTCGAGTCCATAAATACAATAACTTAAAGGTGCTATGCGCAACTGTAAATGTTTAAAATAACCGTTTTCTAACCCATACATGCTTAAACAATTGCCTGATGTGCTGAATGAGTTCCTGTCTGATCACTGCCATTGCCCCTATAATCCTGTGCAGTCAATAAATAAGAGGGATTCGGGTCGGAATCTTAAGGTTTGAGCCTGGGCTTGACGTCATGCGCGTTCACGCGCACCTGGCTAGCTCAGTCTGGGGAGTTTGTGTATTCGACGCCATTATCCGCATCAGCGAAGACTCCAGCGACTTTTGCCAAAGTGAGGATGGATTGTAAGAGAAGATGAACTCCAGTTCATCCAAACAGCAATGCAAACTCCACGTAAGATAAAGAAGATAAAACGTTTGTCTAGTTCAACCAAAAGGGGCAAATTGGAGTGAGACAGGCGTCGGAGTAAGACGAGAGTCAACATCGGAAAGACATTCAACAAATGGGGAGACCTCAGCTCCGCTCTCGGGCTCAAACAGACCCTCAGTTGGCTTTCTTCTTGCTAAAATGGTAAGATACAGTCTGTAATGTCTGATACGGTAAATCTATGTGAACAAATGACGATGCGTAATAGTTGTAATGCTATGTGTTTAGCGTGTAGTGTAGCGTTAGCTAATGTAGAATCAGAATTGGTTTTATTGCCATGGTCAGTGGACAGGTTCACAAACTAGGAATTTTCTTCGGCGCAATCGTGCAACATAAAACATATAACATAAAAGATGCTAACTATGTTTTTGTGTATGGTCTAACCGGTAGCCTTTGTGTTCAAAATGATGCAAAATGCTAAAAAGTGCTCATGTCCTTGACCAACACGGCTGAATTTTCAACGCCGTTGTGTATATATTTTTTCTTTTTCGGCAAAATCAGTAAAATGTTCCCGGGAATGTGGTACATTTTGCATGTAGTTTATATGAGGTATGAGGGGAGAAAACATGTTACTTGATAGGCTAATGTTGCTGTTACTGTGTACTCGATTCTAATCAATTGTTATTTTTGAAGAGTGCATATACATTTGTAGTCATTGTTTAGTCCTACTTTAGACCTGGTTTATTCATAGTCTGACCTAGTTCAGACCTGGTGTAGTCCTGGTTGTGTTCTGAGTTAGTCCTCCTGAGTTGGTCCTGGTTTAGATGGTGTGTAAATTGCAAATAAATATAATAATAATCTCTTTTTACTTCGTCTGAGGTCAATAATGTATTCATGTGCATTTTTTCAAACATTATTGGCTAAGATACTTTGTTTCTTTTGTACAGGATAGAGTTTGAGCGAGAACAGGCCACAGACCCATATGACTCCGATTATGTTGCCCCTATATCTTTGTGGTATGTTTTGTCATAATGCATTCCTACAGTCTTTTCCTTGTAAAGGTGTGAATAAATGTTTTTGTTACACAGCACTGGTGGTCCAATGCAGAATCAAATGGATGAACTTCTCATCATTGGGTTTGAAGAAGCTGTCATGGACATTTGTGACCGGGTCTGCTGTTATAGTGGAGTGGGTGAGTACTACATGGCTATGTAGTGTTTTATAAAAGTCATGAACAACAATATCAAATGGAAATAATGTAGGTGCATTTGTAATGCTTATTCTTTATCTGCATAGTTTTGCCCATGTGGACACAAGTTGTGGATGTGAAACAGCCAGCCGTTGCTCAAACATGGGACGCAAGGACTTTTGCTTGCAGCAAACGGGCTATTGTCTGGGAATAATTACACCAAGATCGCCCTCTTCTTCAAATACATGAACATGAGAATGGTGACATCTTCTACTGTGGGATACAGCATTTCTACTGCGTACCAGCTGTAAGGGAGTTTTGGACAGAAAAGAGGGCTGCCATTATCAACCGATTACAGTGTTGTTGCCCTTGGTAAGTTATAAACTGCATGTATTTGCAAATCCTCAAATAGCTAACATGCATCTGTATTTCTGTTTAGCTGACGAATGGAGTCCTCAGGTAATTCAGTGGTTTATGTGCTTTGTCTCTGGACTTTTTTTTTCCGTAAGTAAATCTGAATAATTTTGTATTTGAGATAATGATAATGTATGTTTGTGTTTTATAACAAGGAGAGATTCATGGAGAGGGTGTTTTCCATTCCCTACGCCCCGGATCTACCTTTGCCTTTTCATATGAAGCCAGGACATTTCTTGCAGCGTTGGACTACACACCACAACCACAAAGGCCAAGTGTTGTAAGTGATTACTTTCCCAGGTAACAATTTTTGGTTTTTAGAACGTTCTGGGAACGTTTTTTCCAAGTTATGGGAACGTTGCCTAGAGGTTAATTTTGGTTATTTGGTGGTTATTATGGAAAGTTTTCTGAACGTTTATACAACGTTATTTTTTTAGAAAAAAAACGTTCATAGAACGTTTTCCTAACGTTAGTTTAATGACAACCTTCAGGAAACGTTTTACTAACGTTATATATTGGTTAGTTAACGTTCCCCCAACCTTGATTTGCTGCAACCTTCAGAAACCTAAATCTAACGTTTAAATTGGTTATTTTAACGTGCTGCTAACCTTATGTTTACTGCAACCTTCAGAAAACCGTCATCTAACATTTAAAATTGGTTATTTTAACGTTCTGCTAACCTTACGTTACTGCTACCTTCAGGAAACCTTCAGCTAACATTTAAGCTTGGTTACGTTAACGTTCTAACCTCCAAATTACATCAGGAACTATTCACACAATTGTTAAATTTTGCAAAAATGACAAACTACAGTATTAAACAGCATTTAAATGTTTATTTAAGTAATAAACTGTGTAAAGTCAGCAAGACCAATACGCTTTACATATCCACATATATAAGCGACCCATGAGCATCACTTGCTTTTTGCTCGGTCTTGACCAAATAAAATATATCTACATGCAAGGCTGAGGTCTTTAAGCTTGGATACAATTCACTAAGAAGGTGTATTTAAAAGAATCAAAAATAAAACAGGTTAAAAACCAAACTATTTACAGTATTTGCATATACAGTATACACATATTTACATTCCCCTGGTAGGGTCTCCCATGGCAACAATTCACTAGGCAGAGATTTGAAACAAAGTGTAAAAATAAACAGGTACTGCAAGCAAACTACTAATGTGTTGCTGCAAGCAAGGTAACTACTACAATAAGGCCATGCTGTGTGGTCCAATAATGTCCTCTACTTCAGACGACTTGATTTCAGGGAAGTTTTTCTGACAAGCCACTGTTGGTCATAAAAAAAATTGAGTGAATAAAGCGGCATACAATCAAACACAGTTACAACACAACAAATCATTTTGTCCTGTACTGCTGGTCTCATTTGAATACAATAAAACTGTAGCTGCCAAAGATAAGTAATGTTAATTGATTATGCATAATGTTGAATGCACATTTGAAGGACACCTCGGTACTGTACCTTCAGACCTTTGTACAGGAGAACTATGCACTGGAGATGGGGAATTTAACAGTGAACTAAATCGTTCTCTGTGTGGAGTGGATGGTGAAGTTCAAGATTTGCCGTTAAAATGAATGCACTCTTTTTTTACATCACTGTTCAATTTCTTTTCTGGAAATCTTTTTACCTTCACTAGAGGAGTCTCTGTACCTCTGAGTACTTCTCTTTTTCTTTTTGTTTGCTCCTCTTCCGTCTCCACATTTGATGTTTGATTTTTTTAATGCTTTTGAGTATGTATCTAGACAACACAGTGAAAAACTCAAAACAGCAAAAAAGAAAAAAAAGAAAAACGAGAGCAGTTACCTGCTGTGATCCAGATTTTACTGACTGGATATTTTTGCCATGCTTTAGCAAGTGGCAAGGGTCATAAAATACACTTTTATACAGTTAAACTGTTGAAATGATGCTGGGAGCCATTTCTGCTGCTTCATGTCCCTGGAAGAGTCTCCCATGGCAAACACGTCCTGGCTGAGGGTCAGACAAAGAATGGCTCAGAAGTCCCTTGTACAGAGTAGGTTCAAGATTTCCCAAGTAGCCAGCTCCATCGGCTCAAGGCGTAGCTCGACGCTCGTCACCTTTGTCATGAGTTTTGAATTTTTCAGAGTAGGTTCAAGATTTCCCCAGTAGCCAGCTCCATCTGCTCAAGGTGTAGCTCGACTGCACAATTGTTTAAAAAAAGAAGATATTACACAAATATGCCAACACAGTGAGGCTTAAGGTAAAAAAAAAAAAAGGTTTTATAAAAGACATGTATCAATAAAAATTCTACTGCTACAAAATAGAAAACAATGAAATGTTAACAAAACATCTTACATGCATTCCTCCTGAGGCTCCATTTTCTCCCTGTCTCAGCATTCTTTTCTTGATTTCTTTGTGGCTACAGGTGAAAAGTGAGGGGATATTGCATTAATGTAACAATACTGTAGAGGCCATCAGTTGCTATCTGCAAATGGGCAAACTATTAATAAATACTACAGAGACAACAACAACAACAAAAATATTTAAATACTTTGACGTATCAGCTATTTAATGGTACATTTTGATTACCATTCCCAAATACACACACTAATGACATAAATATGTGTAGGTCTTCAATCCTCAGAAAAAACTATTCTGAAAACACACAAAAGTGTCACATTCAAACCTCAGATAGTGATAAAATGATAATGATAACACTACATATACAAGACTTTGCTTTAATTATCGCAAGTGGCTATAACTTAGAGCCAAATGCTGACTAACATTTCCAAAGCTGTAACAAAAGCTAGCTGTTAGCATTAAGCTAGCAACCGTTAGCATGGTCGGATGTTACTAAAATACAGACTTGTACTTAAAATTGTGCCCCTGATAACAGAACCAGGGGCTAGTTGGAAATAAGAGACAGATACTTATTTCTCAAATTAGAACATTCACACGTAGGCCTACGTGAAGTGTAAGTTAACTATATGTCCGAGTCGACACTTAGCATAGCTTATGCTTTGCATGGCTAGCGCTGTGTAGGCATCGAGCTTACATCACTTTTGTACAGCTTGCAGTACATTTACAATCAACAATAAGTTTACGAAAGCATGCTGCCATTAGGATAATTAAGTATACCTTAATGTTTGTCTTTGATCCGGTGTTTAATCACACTGATGCAGCCGGCAGGTAAAGGTATGCTCTTGTGTCCCTGAAGGGACAGGACAGGACAGGAGCGCGCACTTCCTGTCTTCTTCTTCTTAGGGATTATTCCGGCGGCTTGCAACCAAATATTAGAGCATTACCGCCACCTACTGTTCCGGAGGATAATAATAATAATAATAATAATGCATCGTTTTATATAGCGCTTTTCTGGACACTCAAAGACGCTTTACATTGCACTATTCATTCACTCCATACTTGATGGTGGTAAGCTACTATTGTAGCCACAGCTGCCCTGGGGTAGACTGACAGAAGCGAGGCAACCAGTCTGCGCCATCGGCCCCTCCGACCACCACACTCACTCACTACATTCGCTAGGCTTCCTGGTGTTACCAAACGGTCTCCCATCCAAGTACTGACCAGGCCCTTCCCTGCTTAGCTTCCAAGATCTGACGGGATTGGGCATAGCAAAGGCGGTATGGATAAGTCAAACAGTAAGCTCACACTCTAATACCCCAACGAGGGAAGGGGCACTTTCTGTCACGAGCTGCAAGGGGGGGGGGAAACTGCGCACGTAGACTTCCTCACACTTTTGTCTTTAAGATTTGCATATATCACCATTTAAGTAAATATAATATCAACTCCACACAGTTAATTCTGTGTTTTATTTATACTGTACTTTTTTAGAATACATATTATTTAATTGCGCCTCTGACTACAAATCGGAGGTTTGACATGAATGAGAGAGTGTTTTTTCGAAGAACAAACATTAGTTGACTGTAAGTGCTCCAGAAGGTTATTTTTTTAGTTTGTTCGTCATAGCCAAAATAAAACCACCAGGGAACGTTGTATACAGGGGATGTGGCGACCTCTACAGAACGTTTGTATTTTTGGTTGTTTGAACGTTCAGAGAACGTTATGTTGTCAGGTAACCTTATGGGAACCTTCGGAAAACGTTAGTTTTAGGTTTGGTTACTAACCAACCCTCAGAGAACCACAGGCTAACGTTATTTGAACGTTTTGTGTTACCTGGGTTATGACTTTCCTATATAATGCATGTTTTGGGAACTAATGTCATAATTTGTTCTGCAGGCAAGAACGACTGTACAGCAAGAAGTCACAGACCGGATACAAAGAGGCAAAAGACTACAGTTACATCCCTGACCTGCAGACAAAAATTCTAGGAATACAACTTCAGTCTGCAGGAGAACTCTCAAGAAAACGAAGCTGTTCTAATGGCAAAAAATGTATGTTTTGTTTTTCTAGGAGATGCCATCAGCTCCCTGAACAGACTCCAAGTCAAACATAAGCAGTGCATATTTATTTATTTTTACAAGCATGGAATTATTTACAATAAAGCCGTTTCTTCCCTAATTCATAGCCATATTTTCTGATGTGCTCACTACTTGTTTATTGCCTGAATGGTGCTTCTTTATAGCCAACATAAATGCCAAAAGGGTCAAGATAATTGTCTGTCCTCCTCACTGATCAGTCTATAGATGTTGATTGTCCTCTGCACCTTCCCTGCCACTGCTGCCCTCAGTGCTTCTCTCCACAGGAACATCAAATTGATTCGAGCTGTAATTCTAAAGGAAAAAATAAAATATGTTGTTATTGTGATAAAATACATGCTGTATTATTCTACACATCACAGGAAAGAAATACAATGATAAAGGGGTACTTATTTTACTTCCCTCATATTGTACAGCAGGCCTTCTATTTACTATAGCAAATAACTGTATTTTGATCTGTTCTGAACTGCATAACTACCGGCCCATGCACTGTCTCTTTCCCTGACCTTGTACTGAGTGAACTAATTCCATGTTATGTGTACAGGTAACCCTTTTTTTCCCCTTCTAAATGTCTAAACTAGTGAAACTTGTTGGGGGCACTACACACCTTGCCCAGGGACAGTAGTTGAAAAGTATTGGCACAATTCACAGAAATGTTTATCAATGTGTACTGTCCCTGTCAAAATACCTAATAAATAAATCAGCACTGTTGTAGGCTGTTCAGGTAAATCAGTTCAGCTTTGTGGAGTGTGATGTAAAATGCTGGTATGTAAGCTTCATAATTAGAAAACAATGTTGAGCAAATTAGTCTCTAATAATGATATACTGCTATTGGAATATGCTACTTAGCAGATTAATAAAACAGGCTACACCCCAGTAAATATTCGTGGATTAGGCTGTTTAGCTTAGAAGGTAATGTCAGTGCCATTTGATTATTAGTTATTAGCTTGAGACATTTTAGTACTTTTTTGACCAACTAATAGGGTGTTTGGTGTGATTCTTATTTTTTTAGCTTATACAAAGTAATAACTTATTCATGAACGCACTTCCATTATAATCCAATCATAAACACAAAACAGGTAGAAATGGTGAAAAACGTTTTCTCCTACTACCCCCGTTTTCCTCTCAAACATTAATATGTAGTTTACTCAAATGCAAATTCCATTCACATATTCAAATAACTTACAGATTTATAACTTCTTACCTCTGTAGACATTACGAGTCTAAACAAAAGATTTGTGCAATTGCTGTCGCTGTTGTGTTCTGAACAGCTCGTGCTCGTGCAAGCGTGCGTGTGTTCCATGAGCGTGCACAACTCTGGATGCAATTCCGCTTGTCGCCAAAGGGTCATAGTTCTGCAAGAACTCATAAACTTGCCGTTGTGCACCTTTAAAAAAAATCTTCAAAATACCACAAAATAAGGCCAAACCGTCACAAACAGATACAGAGAAAACAGTTCACTCATAGGGGTGTTTTATGCAAAATGTTATTCAGATTCAGATTCAGAAAACTTTATTGATCCCACAAGGGCAATTAATTTGCTGCAACCTCAACAGATATTGCACAAACAAACACTTCACAACATTCACTGTGTGTCACTTCCAACGGAACAAACAATAGCAGATAATAATTAATAAAAAAGGACACATTTCAAAAAGGTCAATGTCACTTAGTAAACACACTCCTTTCAGAGCTTTTCTAATGTTTTAATGTTCTCTCATCAGAAACAGACCTGGAGCTGTGTATAGTCTCTTAACAGACCTCTGAGACCATCACAGAGCAGCT